>CM041781.1:121189199-121338812 GCA_023374045.1 Limonium bicolor | reverse complement strand
AGAAGTCGTCCATGAAGACTTCGATGCTCTTCTCAAGATAGTCGCTGAAGATTGCCATCATGCATCTTTGGAATGTTGCTGGGGCATTGCATAGACCAAAAGGCATCCGATTGTATGCAAATGTCCCGTACGGGCATGTGAATGTGGTTTTATCTTGGTCTTCAGAGGCAATGGGTATTTGAAAGTATCCTGAATAACCATCCAGGAAGCAGTAGTAATCTTGCCCGGCCAATCTTTCAAGCATCTGATCGATGAAAGGTAAAGGGAAGTGGTCCTTCCGCGTTGCGCTGTTCAGTTTCCTGTAATCGATGCAGACTCTCCATCCCGTCGTGGTTCTCTGAGGAATTAGATCACCTTTGTCGTTGGGGACCACAGTGAGACCTCCTTTTTTCGGGACCACTTGAACGGGGCTCACCCATTTGCTGTCGGAGATGGAGTAGATTATCCCGGCGTCGAGAAGTTTGAGCACTCTTTCTTTACTACTCTTTCATGTTGGGATTCAGCCTTCTCTGTGGTTGGACTAAAGGCTTGTAGGTATCTTCCATGTATATGTGATGTGTGCAGAAATGGGGGTTGATACCTTTGATGTCCGAAATGGACCAGCCTATTGCCTTCTTGTGGTCTGAAGGATCTTCACAAGCTGTTCTTCCTTGTACTTGTTAGAGATGAAGAAATAATAACAGGCAAAGTACAAAAATCAGAAAGAAACATACTTCAGATGTGGTGGCAATGTTTCAGTTCTACGGGAGGGGGTTGTTCAATAGATGGTGGTAATTCGGGTAGATAGCTCTAATGGGCTGGTGGGTGGTAGCGTGTTTCTTGTATGATTTTATTCTATCAGGGCTGCTACCATTTGGATTGGTGTCAGGGTATACTAATCGGTTATCACAGATTCAGACAAGGCATTTTCAAGAGCGTCATTACGGATAATAGCAGATTATCCTGCACAATAGAGTCGACAATATCTATGGAAAAAAAGTATCTTCTAAATGAGCGGGTTTCTTTATAACCTTAGACATGTCGTATTCTAGAGATCGTTATGCAGCCTTAAATGATTTTTCCTTTTCAACATCGATTAGTGCTCTTGCAGTTCTCATGAAAGGTCGTCCTAAGATTAAGGGCACCCTAGTGTCTTCTTCCATGTCAATTACAATAAAGTCAGCGGGGAACACAAAGGTTCCTACAGTAACAATCAAATCTTCTATTATTCCTTTTGGGAATACTAAAGATCTATCTGCTAATTGTAATTGAATAGAAGTTGGTTCGCATTTACCAATCTTAAGTTTGTTGAAAGTTGAGAGTGGCATTAAATTGATACTAGCTCCTAGATCACATAACCCACTACCACAATCAACATTATCAATTGAACATGGAATAATTGGCAAACTGGGCTCCAAGTTTTGGAGGAAGACTCTTGAAGTACTGCTGACACTTCTGTGTAAGGTGTACAGTTTCCACTTCCTGCAACGATCTTTGTTGGTGATGATATCCTTCATGAACTTTGCGTATATGGGCATTTGTTTTAAAGCATCGGCAAAAGGAATATTGATCGTCAGTTTTTGAAGTGAGATAGAAACTTTCCAAACTGTTCATCTAAATTTTTCTTTCTCATTCTGTTTGGAAAAGGAAGTGGGGGAAGAATTTTAGTGAGAGGGAAGGAGTGGATTCAGGGGACTCCTTCTCTCGGGAATTTTTTTGTAGGAGGAGGGGCTTCTTCAGCATCTTCCTGTTCTTCTTCTGAATTTTCTTGAGGTTCATGAGCTTGCTGCTCTTGATTATCAGTATCATCTCGGGGAGGAGATGAGTTGAGCGGCCTACCATTCTTAACGTTACTGCCTTGGCCTGTTCCCTTGGATTTGGATCTGGCGACTAGGGAAGGCACGGGGGCCTTTGTGCAAGCTGCTGACTGATTTGTTCCAACTGTTGGTTGGTTTGCTGTTGGGGCCTCAACCCTCTATTAGTGGCTTCTTCTGATCACGAGCCTGGTGTGGGTCGTAGTCACGAATCCTTTCATTAAGTTCCTGAATTCCTCATTTGGATCAGAAGAGGTTGTGGTTAGTTGTTGTTGTGCTGCTGCTGGAAACCAGGAGGGGCACCTAGTGCTCGATAACCCATGTTAGAATTTGGTTTGGGGTCTGTTCCCCTGATAGGTACTTGAATTGTTGTTCTGCCCTCCTTGGTTTTGATCATTATTCTTCCATGAGAAATTCGGGGTGATTTCTCCATGGATAGTTGTTGTTGAAATTGTTGTGTAGGAATTACCGGGACGGTTCCTATGAAGTTTGCATCCTCGTACTGTCCTTTACCTTCGCACGGGGTTCATGAGGACCGGCGCATATGGCACCTTCTGTAGGTGGAACTGACGATGAACTTGTAGGTGGGGAAGCTATTTGTTTTTACAATTCGTTTTGTGATGTCGTTAGCTTTTCCACCATCTTTGTAAGGGACGATATCTGAGCCGATAAATGATCTGTAGGCTCAACATGGAGTAGGCTGTGCTGTGGTGTTCTGCCTTTGGATCTCGTCCACTGTCTCGTATTGCTCGTCATGGTTTCGAGAGGCCTTCCTTCTTTAGGAGATTTCATCATGAAACTCCCTCCTGCAGAGGAATTGACGAGTAGTCGGTTCCCATCATCCAGACCGTTGAGAAGGACAGGCAGAGGGATTGATCGTCAAGACCATGGTGGGACACTTCATAAGCATATCTTTAAACCTGTCCCATGCGTCGTACAACGTTTCTCCCGGCTCCTGACAGAAAGTATTAATTTCACCGATCAATTGCCTCGTTCTACTGGTGGGTATTTGGCAAGGAATTTTTGGGCCATTTGAAGCCATTGTGTGATGATCGGGAGGGAAGACTTCGATACCACCTGTTCGCTGAATCCGACAACGAGTGAGGAAATAGTTGTAGACGGATTCTTTCTTTGACGTTGCCGGTTTGACTAAAGGAATTGCAGAAGTCTAGGAAAAGCTCAGATGATTGGGGCTTCATTGGGTTTGCTCCACTAAACTTGCCTAGATCCCGGACGGCGGTTATGTAGTGGGTTTTGAAAACCATCGTCCGGCTTCTTCTGGTGTTAGTTCAGGGAGAACTATAGCTGATGCTCTTCCTTCGGTATTCGGTGGTGGTAGTCAGAGAGAGCACGGGTGTTCTGGCTGATTTGCATGGTCAAATTTCATTATAACTCATTATTGGCCATGGCTTGGTTTCTCAGGTTTCTCTGCGCTTGAAATAAAGTACGCTCGGGTTCGGGCTCGGGATTGGTGGAGAGCCTCGAGTTCGAGTATTGGCATGCACAGAAGATAACTTGTGGTTTGCGGGGAGCTGCAAAATTAGTTAGTAAATAAAATAAGAAAGACAGAAATATTGGTTAGGTTGATAAACGTTAGGAGTTAGTATACAGAAATTATAAGTAGTATACTGGGGAAATGAAAAGTTAAGGACAATGGAAATGAAGAGTTAAGGACAATGGAACGAAAAGTTAAGGACAATGGAACGAAATGACAGGAAATTTTAAGTTAGTAGTTAGAGACAATGGAACGAAATGACAATGGAACGAAAGGACAATGGAACGAAATGACAATAATATTAAGAGTTAGGAGTTAGATGTCCAAAGTCCGAAGTCAAATGTCCAACTCAGGTCCGAAGTCCGATGTCCAATTCAGATGTCCAAGATTAACAATTTAATAGTATTATCAGATTATTACTATATAGCGAGTGAACTACCAGAAACTAGGGAAATTGATGGAATCAATCTCCCCGGCAACGGCGCCAAAAAACTTGTTGGGATAAAACTACACTATAATTAATATAGAATTATAACAAACTAATAGGCAAGTGTACCTATTCGTAGTAGTAAAACAAGTGTCGTATCCAAAAGGAGATTGTTCAATTATCCTAGTTTAGGTAGTTAATTAGAAACTGTAAAAGGGGTTTAGCCGGAGGCAAGCTGATTTGTTGTTGGATTAATAAAGAATAATAAAAACAGTAAAAACGGTTGTGGATTAAGTGGATGGAAACTGTGCTAAGGAAGGTGAAATCGCCCGGTTATAACTCAGATAATAAATATAATCCTAGTTTGCTCTTATTTGTCTGTTAAGAATTTTATCTTGTGACCTTTCTAAATCATAGATAAGGACAACTCTTAATTAATTCATTAAACTTCTTACAATCAGAAAAAGTCTAAAATCATTAATTAGCTTTAAGTGAGAATTCTTTTTATAACAGCGATGGATTTTATCTGCTAATCAAGGAGAATAAAATCTAACGTTTGTCTCTCTTTGTGGTCTATTCTCTAATTTTACAAAATCATTGAAATTAGAGAAACCGTAAATGCATAAAAATGATCAGTTCTTAAACATTTAATAATAGAGAGAGACAAAACAAATATTTATAAGCAAACTCGGTATTATAGATACGCTGATTTTGTATTGGTTAAACACCCATCCTAAGCACAATTATGAGTTACTAAGACATTGACAGAAATAAAAACAGAGTAGAGACTGGAATATTCATTACTCAGGAACTGCCTGCGAATAACGGGTCTGCACTCGCCTGCCTCTTTTTCTCTCTTTGTAATTTACTTGCTTCTGTTTGAGTACGCACGTGAATGAGGTGAATGGTAAAAATAAATAAAAGATGGAGAAGTGTGTATACGGGAGGAATTAAATGGAAGAGAATGGAGTGTGGTGTTTATTTGATTTCTTCAGACTGTGGTCGTACGTGGTGTGTTTGTTGCAGTATTGGTGTTGGTTTATATAGAGAATTGAGATAGGCATCCGTACGTAAATTGATTGAGCATTGATTGCTATCTTCATTTATTGCAGAGGGAGAGAGCTGTACGCGGTGAGAGATTTATGGTAGACGGTGCTGGAGTAGATAGATAAGGCCAGTTGCAGACGACGGCGCGAGAAGAAACTAGTCCCGGTTGATTTTTTTTAGCCTTAACGCCTCTAAAAGAGGCGGTTCCCTTTGTGCTGACCGCCCCCATTTTGGGCGGTTCTGTTGTGTCTTGACCGCCTATATTTGGGCGGTTGGTGTCTTGACCGCCTATTATTTAGGCGGTAGCCTCATAGTCTTGACCGCCTATTATTTAGGCGGTAGCCTCATAGTCTTGACCGCCTATTATTTAGGCGGTAGCCCAATGTCACGTCCGCCTCCCTTTGAGGCGGTAGCCTTAGAGTAGACCGCCCAATACGGGGCGGTTGCCTCTGTTTGTGTCCGTGCAATATTATATATATATACATAATATAACAATCTTCAACCGGCTCTACATTCTTCGTTATAAGTCCGTTTTCTGAGCCGTTTGCGTCTATGGTTCGTCTCTTCATGTACTTTCTTCCTAGCTTGGCTTTTCCTCATGTTTAAACCAATAAATTTGTGAGATAATCAATAAAACATAAACTAGAGGAAAAACACATGATAAGTGAGAAATGAGCAGAAAAGTGCTGATATTATATGAATACACCTATAAAAACATGCTCATTTAGACACTTAACACGTACTAACCACGGCTATGCGTGTGTTAAATGTGTGATTGATGGTGAATGTAGGGATCTCCCTTGTGTGTCTAACACAGTTGTAATACTGTATGATGTGTAGATGTGATAGACTCCATAGTGGGGTTCTAACTAATATCTAAAGTAAGTATGTACTAACAGTGGTGAGGAATCCGGTTTGGCCGGTCGCGCGTTGTTTGGGAGAGGGTATCCTTCCTAGCCTTACCCTTCTCTTTGTTATGGTTGTTTCCCTCACGGGTTATGATCTCCCATTAGCTTACTCCAAAGCTTAGCTATTCTGACTTATGATCGGTTTAGGGGGAACATGTGTTTGTGTGGTGTGTTCGGGCCTCCAAACCCGAACCGCCTTAACTTAAGTTACTCGTCCAACTATTAGGATGGTAATGAGTGTTGTTGTTATTGTATAACGAGCTTAGCATGAGACTGGCAACATTCTCTAGGCTCACCAGTGTATAAACAATGTTTGGGTCGGTTCCTAAGAGAACCACTCCAGTTATGTTATGTATTTTTGTTGTGATGCAATATCTATTGCGGTATCATGTTGTGCACGTGGAAACGTGCAAAGTGTTGTTAAGTGTTGTATGTAGTGTATGTTGTAGGTTGTATAATGTGGAGTGTGTGGATCATGGATATGATTCCCAGTTTATGATAAGAGGCGTTTAAGGATAACCCGATTTAAGGGTATGTGTCGTCTATTAAGGAAGTAGCTCCATTAGAGGAGGAACACTCTAGGGATGATGAATACCATGAGTGACTTATTAAGTAAGGATATATTATCCGTTTGTTGAGCCTGTTGAGGCGAATGTTATGTGATGTGTGTTCACTGTTACATGCATGATTTAAATACAATCAACCGCATGCTAAGACGACAAGTAGTTGTGCGTGGCCCGGTAGCATGTGGGCTGCGGGATTACCATACCAGCAAAGGTGCTGAGCCCCTTGGGGGCCACCCTTTCTCTTCTTTTCCTGTTTCAGGTACAGAGAGCTGGAAGCCGTTCGAGAGTAGGACGGGGTAGACCTTGTACATGGGTAAACATTTAAGTGTATATATACAGTAGGTGTAGTAAGACCGAAATTGTTGTCGGCATCAGTTTATAAATACTCGGTATAGTGATAAGGTGTATGTTGTTGTTGTTGTTAATGGAAAGGGATAATAATGTGTAGTTGCTCGGGAATTTAGCCCATCAGACCGGTACAATGTATATGGATTAGCCTTGTTAGCCACGTGGGTGGCTAACGGCGTGTAGCACCAACGAGTTAAGTAACGTGAAGAGGTTTGTATTTCCGCTGCAGTTTATTGTGAGTATGTAAATGTTGGATGGGGTGTTACAAAAAGTGGTACCAGAGCGAAGTATCGCTCTGATGACTGAATTACCGAGCTTAGGAAGTACCGAGTTAGGATTTAAGTACTTTGGGTTAAGGGTTGAGTGATAGCGTGAGAGATACGCTAGATAGGAACTACCAGTGACTACTGGAAACCTACAATATCCATCCCACCCTCCACAGTCCCTGTTTTATAACTTGGGGAACAACGCCAGAGAGATGAAAGTCCTCTCATACTCGGAAATACCGATCTGGCTGTTATTGAAAACCTCTAAGGGTACGGAGAACCTGTCATACGGTAGATCCCGGAAATTGGGAATCCCGGAGACGGTCTCCATCTGAACAATGTTAACCGCATTTCATAGCAATGAATGAAGGATCTTGTGTATAGAGGAATAGAATTTCCGGCAACCTGGGTCGACATGCTAAGCAGTCGGGAAAAACCAACTTGCAACGCACCAACCGTGCAACAGGCAAGAAGTGGATTAATAAAACCGAGACAAGTGCCTACGGGACCACAGTTGATAAATAATACACCAACGGTATACCAACCGACAAGGGAAACACCGAGCTGAATAATGCCGGCTTGTGACTCGAATGATCGATGCTCAAGGAGCATTCAGTAGTCATCCAAATGAGTGATGAACCATAATACGAATGATGTAAGTATATGTGTGGAAGTTAGTGTGACAGTAAATACCATGTAAGTTATTGTTATGCAATGGGAAAGAGCACGGTTCGCAGCTGGCGACCGTTGTATCAATGTTATTGAGTAATAGTGGCAGATAAGCCAGTTGTAGTTAAACTCAGTGGAGATGTAAGGTAAGAATGTTACACAACTGGGCAATAGCCATTGGTCGGTACTATGTATGAGAAACTCAGTGTGAATTCCATGGCGCAATCGCATAAGGGATTTCTTCAAGATTTTACACCTCTGCCTCGTATATGATAGTGTTTTGGTATTGCCTTGTGCAGTAATGATCGAATGAATAGCTAGGAATTGGAAACATGTTGATTGTGGACAAAATGTTATAATGGCCGATGCATAAGAAATGCAAAGACCGCACCATATAAAGAGTACTTGTCAAAACCAAATGTGAGGCATTACAGTAAGTGACTACGTAGCACTAACTGCCAAATAGCGTATGGAATATACCAAAAGGTTGTAAATAGCTGAGAGAGCACTACACACTAGGTAGTAGCTCAAACTCAACCGACAGTAAGTCGGAAGGAAACAAGTCAATCATTGTGAAATACATAGTATGGAGGTGGATAGAAAGTTTATAACTCACCGAATTCGCTAACGGTAAAAGATACCACGTGTCGGTTGAGAAACCATTGTTACCAAGATGAAGGCGATAATTGGGGATGTACAATACAGTAAGAATAACAAATGGGGCAATTAAGCTCTACAGTTACTTGAGTTTCGCAGCAGAAACTAGTGAGCCAGCGATTCAAGTGTTGAATGTACATGGTGAATACGAGTGAATGGCTAATTATTAACGCCTAGAAGCCTAACAGGCCAGAATCGAAACCGACTAAGAGTTTAAACAAACTCCAATGAGAATTCTTGGTTTAGGAACTAAACCGCCAATATGGTTAAGATCCTCTAATCAGAATCCATTGTGTAATGGACCGCGTGGAAGTTAAGATACTTCACGACGGCAAAACATTTTAAGCTAATGTTTAGTGATTGATTACGTGGGCGTAATCCCTTTTAAGGGGGGTAGAGCGCAAAACCACTTAGTGTATATTACCGTACAAGTGTACGTAGTGTATGTGATTTATATTGTGCATAGCACAAAATTATATTATTGTTTTGATGATTGGTGTGTGTGTTACGTAAACATACACATTCATTCATGGTTTAATTGTGGTAATTGCGCACAGAAGATGCGAATACCATTGTGATAAGTGCGTGTATTTGTTAACAGTTGTGTGTGATAGTACAAGTGTGGGGAGTAGAGAAGCTCCCGGGGGAACAAAAGCCCCGACAGTGTATAAATGTGAAATGGTGTGTTGTATTTTGATAAAATATATGTGTATATATATACTATATAGTGATTCAGAAAGGGTATGAAACCGACATAGAACCTAGTGAGAATAAGATTCCCTAGGCAACAGGATTAAAGTGAGTGGAGGTAACTGATAGACGGAGTTCTATCCTTTGGAGATGTTATGATCATGATTAGAATGATTTAAAAGATAGAAATTGGAAATGAGTGATTTATTTGATGCTTGAAAATGAAGTGGGAAGTGGAACTTGATTTGCATGTGATCAAGGGAAGCCGAACACAAATTGGAGTGGAAGGATAGTTCTACACTGATGCTGATCACATCAGGGTTGGATGATTCTTGAAGCTCCCTATAAGTGGTCACAAATAACCACGCTAATAAAAGAAGCAAAGAGCTTAAGTTGGACTTGGAGTTGTGTGTTTTCAAAAAGGATTTTAAATTGGTATTTATAAAAACGTTGATGGATACTTTACATAATTAAAGTCTTCTTACTTAACCTCACAAGGAAATTTTAAATTTAAGTGATTGTTTTAATCTCCCAAAGGCACGGGGACGGAAGGTGTCCATCGCGACCGGGTTCTACGGGATCATAGTGTATATCAAGGATATTTTTGATTGCTATACATGCTCTGACATGTTGTGTGGTATGTGTAATGAATGTTGTTTTGACTTTGATTTCCTAAAGTGTATACTATCAAGGCCTATGAGTCTAAATGTGTTGTGTTACATAGACCTAAGTGTCTAAAGACTGTTATGTTACCGGGACCTATGTGTCCAAATGTTGTTATGTTACCCAAGACCAGTGAGTCAAAGGGGTTGTTATGTATGTGTAAGTGTTGTTAAGATACCCGGACCATAGAGTCCGAGGTTATCATGTGGATATGTTATGTTATGTGTGGATGTGAATGTGTTGCCCGGACCATTAAGTCCGAGGTTGTGATGTAAAGTGTGTTTGGTTATGGAAGTTTATTTCCAAGTGTTTCCTGCGTTCTAAACCTAATGATGTGTGGGAAGTGTGAACTTCGAGGACGAAGTTCTTTTAAGGGGGTAGATTGAAATACCCCAAACCTTGATATGTGGTTTAAATATCAAACTATGTTATATAAAGGCTAAAAAGTGCCTTAGAAACATCAGTGGACAATTTAAAATATAGTAAAGTGCAATAAAGCACTAAGACACAGTATGAGCAAAAACATGCTCTAAGCTATGAGTGAACTTGGTTAGGACCCAAAGAGCCTACCAAGACTTAATAACATTTAATTATGATTTTATAAGGCTAATTAAGTCCTTAGGAAACTTTGTTAGACAATGAAACCAAACAAAACACAAATAAATACCTTAAAGTCAATAAGAGCAAAAATGTGCTCTAAGCTTGGGATAAATTTGTAAAAGACCTAATGGTCATACCTATACCTTATAAATATGTTAAGGAACATATTAAATCAATTACCAAAGAAAACCAAGCTTGAAAACAAGTTAAAACACAAAATGTGCTTTAAGGAGTCTTAAAGCACGTTTTTGAAAAATTGTCTTGTAAATGAGTTTTGAATGGCTAAATGTCCATCATTACTCTTTAATTAACATGTGTACTATATAGTATCACATTTGGGTGGCTATATCAATGGGAAATCAAAAATTTCACAACAATGTGCCTTGTTTTAGTGAATAGTGACTTTTATAAGCTAGTTTATAACATATGTTGTATTAAGTAATTAAATGAGTCATCAAAGACTATTATACCCCTAGGTAAAGATGGGGGCCGGTTTTTCATGGTGTGAGTCACCAATATGTAAAAGAAATCAAATAAGTAAGTAAACTTAAAGTAAAGTACTATTTTGCTTTATAACATAAATATCTCCAAAAGCAAACTCATCTTCTCATTTCCTTCTCTTCTTTCATTTCACACGGTTTCTTCACCTTCTCCTTTCCTCCATTTACGATTTGCAACAGCCCTCTCTTCTCCATCTTCATTTCCTTGCCAAATCCAACTCCATGCTCCAAATCAAATTCTAAGACCATATTTGTCTTAGTTAGGTCAAGCTCTACACTTCTACCTTTTCAAATCTTCAAGAGCTCAATTTTGGTGCCATGGAGAATCACCATTGATGGAGCTTGAGCTTGTGTTTCTACACATTATTACTCTCCTTTGCTTCTAGGTAAGGAATCTCAAAGAAAAATCAAGTTTTCCTCCATGTTTGTGTGTGACCGAAAATATTCATTGATGGAGCTCTGTGTTGCTTTGTTCTAGCTCCATTTGAATCTTTCAAGGACTAGGTGGAGTCCTCTTCATAGATATTCAAATCCCTTCAAAGATCAAGGTAAAACAACTACATTAATGTTTTTGAAATAATGTAACCTAGGGTTTACAATGAGATGGAGCTTAAAGCTTGAATATCATTATGTTGTTTGTATAATGTTTAATAGTTGAAAAGGAACCAAATGCCTTACCGGTTTTGTAAGGAAAACAAGAAAAGAAATTTGGAGGAAAAGAGGTAAATATGCTATCTCAATGTAGTTTAAATGCCTTAGGAAAATGAGCTTGATTTGCTTAATAAAATACCTAAGGAGCCAATGGTGAATGAGCTAGTAAAATGCTCTCAAGGAGACTAGTAAAAGAACATATGTATTGGTGTACGTATTTGCAGGTCAAAGGCATTGTTTATGTGGGAAATTCAGTGTTAAGGTTTATGCAATTTAAGGGCCTAAGAGCCATGTTGTTTAAGGGCCTAAGTGCCAAGCAATTTAAGTTATGCACTATATTGTGATGTAGTGCTAAATGTGTGAAGTTTGTGTAAAAATGTGTTGATGGATTTTAGGTGTTTTGAATGAAATAAGGTAAAAACCTAAGTGTTTGGATGTGAGTATATACAAGAGAAGCTATGGCCAAATTTGGGAAAAATGTGTGAGAAGTTCTAAGTGTTTTAAATGGTCTTGGTGATCTAGGAAGTGTTAAAGGTGAATAAATGTTACTTGAGAAGAAAACATGTGTTAAGGTGATTTAGAGTGATGCAAGGATTTAGGTGTTATCTTGGAAGTTCTAGGAATTCAATGTGTGTTTTGAGAGTGTATTGAAAAGTCTTGAAGAAGTTTGTTTAGGGTTTGGGTGATGTTGATGAATAAGGAGAATGATGTTTAAGTAAGGTTTTGAGAAAAGAATTCAGGAGTTGTAAAAAAGAGATTTAGTTAGTAAGAAAAGGAGTTGAGAGATGATGTTAAGGTGTAGAGGAAACACCTTGGTGTAGTAGTCATTATTGGTGAACTACCACTTAGAAATCTTAAGGAGAAAACATCCTAAGTGCTAGGAATTTTGTAAGAAATTTGTGAATGATAAGATGGTTTTGGTGAGTGATTTAAAGAGTTTAGCACATGGCTAAAGGTGTTGATGTGCCAAATGATGTTAGGAAACATTATAAGGCTTTAGGAGAAGTTTGGTGAAATTGGTTAAGTGTTTAAAGACTTGGAAATTGAATGTTTTGCCGTGTCCGAACTTCCGTCCGGACTGGAAGTTCGGACAGGCTCTGTTGGGTAAAGGATTTTATCATTCTCGAACTGTGTCGAACTTGGGAAGTCCGGACACAAGTTCGGACGTGACTGTTTCTATCTGGGATTTACTCTCGAACTGTGTCCGAACTTGGGAAGTCCGGACACAAGTTCGGACGTGTGTATAGTTTTCAGTAGTAGGTCGCGGCTTGCGTCCGAACTTGGAAGTTCGGACACAAGTTCGGACAAGGTGTTGTATGGACCAAAAACATTGTTTAAGGTATGGAAATGATGTGTAATGATTGGGATTGATGGTTAATGATGTTTTGAGGTTGTTAAGGACTTGTTAGGTGAGTTTTAATGACAATTAAGTGGGTGAAAAGTTGTAATAAAATGTGAAAGTAAAACAAGTTAAAATGTAAAGTTATGTAACTAAGTTAACGGGGAAAGTTAAGCATTAGACATTAAATAATCAAGCAAACCCCGATGTTAATAAAAACACATGTGATGTTAACAGTTGTTCGAGAATCAATCGAGGAACATAAGTGGACGTGGTAAAGTGGACTCCGGTGACAGGTATGGTTTTCTTGCAACCTGTGTCCTACCGGATTACACCGGCTTGTATGCCAATGTGTTTTTCTGTATGTTTGCCACGTTGTAAGATAAAACATGTAATGAGTTTACAGTAATTCATTTATGTGGCGTGTTCAACTCCGATACCGTTTAACCCCGGAAGTGTTAACCTTAGTTAACTGAGTCTAGGATCACATGAGAGTTCGGTATTCGGATTAAACGACCCGAACCATGGGACGTACTAACCACGGCTATGCGTGTGTTAAATGTGTGATATGTGTATGTGAATGTAGGGATCTCCCTTGTGTGTCTAACACAGTTGTAATACTGTATGATGTGTAGATGTGATAGACTCCATAGTGGGGTTCTAACTAATATCTAAAGTAAGTATGTACTAACAGTGGTGAGGAATCCGGTTTGGCCGGTCGCGCGTTGTTTGGGAGGGGTATCCTTCCTAGCTTACCCTTCTCTTTGTTATGGTTGTTTCCCTCACGGGTTATGATCTCCCATTAGCTTACTCCAAAGCTTAGCTATTCTGACTTATGATCGGTTTAGGGGGAACATGTGTTTGTGTGGTGTGTTCGGGCCTCCAAACCCGAACCGCCTTAACTTAAGTTACTCGTCCAACTATTAGGACGGTAATGAGTGTTGTTGTTATTGTATAACGAGCTTAGCATGAGACTGGCAACATTCTCTAGGCTCACCAGTGTATAAACAATGTTTGGGTCGGTTCCTAAGAGAACCGGTTATGTTATGTATTTTTGTTGTGATGCAATATCTATTGCGGTATCATGTTGTGCACGTGGAAACGTGCAAAGTGTTGTTAAGTGTTGTATGTAGTGTATGTTGTAGGTTGTATAATGTGGAGGTGTGGATCATGGATATGATTCCCAGTTTGTGATAAGAGGCGTTTAAGGATAACCCGATTTAAGGGTATGTGTCGTCTATTAAGGAAGTAGCTCCATTAGAGGAGGAACACTCTAGGGATGATGAATACCATGAGTGACTTATTAAGTAAGGATATATTATCCGTTGTTGAGCCCGTTGAGGCGAATGTTATGTGATGTGTGTTCACTGTTACATGCATGATTTAAATACAATCAACGCATGCTAAGACGACAAGTAGTTGTGCGTGGCCCGGTAGCATGTGGGCTGCGGGATTACCATACCAGCAAAGGTGCTGAGCCCCTTGGGGGCCACCCTTTCTCTTCTTTTCCTGTTTCAGGTACAGAGAGCTGGAAGCCGTTCGAGAGTAGGACGGGGTAGACCTTGTACATGGGTAAACATTTAAGTGTATATATACAGTAGGTGTAGTAAGACCGAAATTGTTGTCGGCATCAGTTTATAAATACTCTGTATAGTGATAAGGTGTATGTTGTTGTTGTTGTTAATGGAAAGGGATAATAATGTGTAGTTGCTCGGGAATTTAGCCCATCAGACCGGTACAATGTATATGGATTAGCCTTGTTAGCCACGTGGGTGGCTAACGGCGTGTAGCACCAACGAGTTAAGTAACGTGAAGAGGTTTGTATTTCCGCTGCAGTTTATTGTGAGTATGTAAATGTTGGATGGGGTGTTACATATTTCTTTTCTGCTTCTTTACTCGCATGGGCGAGTAATGGCATGTGACACCCGAGTGCGAATTGTTAGTATTTAACTTCCGCTGTAAGACGTCTTTAATTATGCTACGAGAGTGATTATTACGAGTTTAATGTGAGGGGTGTTACATACGGTCTAGCCAAAGACCATAAAGATGGGCAGCTTGGTAGGAGGCACCCTACTATCTATCTTTTTAATCTGTATTGTTTTTATATTTTGTATTTTATTTTATGAAAAAAAGAGTGAAATAAAAAGAAAGAAGAGAGAACGAGGAGAATTGACTTGAGTTCTTCTGGATGTTTAGAATATTTGTTTCAGGTACATCTTGTGCATTCTTACAGCTGAACTCAAGTGTGGGGGAGCTATACTACATATTCTGCATAACTCTAGGGAGTACACTATCCATACCTTGCTCTTTAAATTTAAATATCTCTTATTACCATGCTTTTTGATCATTACGGAGGTAGTTTGCATGCCCTGTTATTTTAATTCTTTCTATGCAATGAGGGCATTGCTTTGGTTCAAGTGTGGGGGAGGTATAATAATCAAAAGCTTGCTCTTAAGTTGGCCTCTTTTTCGACACTGTGTTTAAATTTGTTAAGAGATTAATAATCAAAGAAGGAACCATAGAGGGAGTAATGCCGGTATTAACAGGTTTAAAGGGTACACAAAAAAAAAAACACTCTGCTCCTTACTCAATGCAAAAAAAAATTCTGAGGAAATTATCATTTGAATTTTGTTTTGACTTTGAGCCTGGGTTTGATTTGGAAAGAAATGGTGGAAAAAGAACAAGGCAAGGTACTCCTCTGATCCAAACAGGCATATTCTGATCCTAAACAGGCCTCGTCCACTCGGTTATTAAGTTCTTAGGGGTGCTTCATCACCCGGCTACCTAAGGTACTCGGTATCTGGGATAGTAGACCCAAAACCGCTACAAGGGTGGAGAGAAAAGTCTGAGGTAAAAGAAAAATGAACTTCAAAATTGAAGTATCTTTGCATTCTGCACCAAAATGATAAACACTTCTTCATTATGGATCAAGAGTATGTGGCATTAAAAGGTATAATGGAATAAGATTTTACTTCATGCCCCTTGTTGTTCAAGGAAATGTGAAAGAAAATGGTGGATTGGCTCGGGGTTAAAAGCAGAATTCTCATGGTACTACTTCTCTTTCTTTTGTAGGACTTCAGAGTTATTCTCAGAAATGGAGAAATATACCTAATAAATTTAATGTTATTAGTACCCTTTTTAAAATCTGAAAAGATTGGCAATTACCTTTTCTGTGCTCTCCTTACTTGATTATTGTCTGTTTAACTTGTTTAAACATTATGTCAGAAAGATTTGCTTGAGGAAAAGCAAAAGATAAGTGTGGGGGAGTTTGATAAGTGATAAATACATAGACATTTAAGGGTTTAATCTACCTTATATTTACTTACTTTCAGGATAATATTACTCACTTATCGTATATTTTTCCTAAGATTATGTTTTGATATGAAATGATACATTTTATGTATCAAATGCAGTAAAAAGTCTTGGAATCACATAGTTTATTTCACAAGCTTTCCAACGCAACAGACGGCGAGTGAAACGGACTTATAACGAAGAATCTGGAGCCGGTCGAAGTTTGCAGGACAAGACTACGAAAATACAAGCGTCCGCTCTGCGGACTCAAACTCGGACAGAACCAAAGGACACGTCCGCTTTGCGGACTCAAACTCAGACACAGCAGAAGAACGTGTCCGCTTTGCGGACTCAAACTCAGACACAGCAGAAGAACGTGTCCGCTTTGCGGACTCAAATGTAGACGTCTCACGTCCTAATTTGTGTCCGTACGCGGACTCCCACGCGGACACGTGTAAATGCAACCCAGATCCAGAAATTGACGCGACTGAATTCGTTCGGCGCTGTCTTCTCCATTTGCTTCTTCCTTTGCGGCGCCTACAGACACAATCCATCTACCCCTTCAACAATATCAGGCACCTCCCTTATCTTCTTAACCCACTAGCAAGCTCCAGCCTGTCTTCTTCCTCTTCCTCTCCTCTATATAAACCCTATGCTTCTTCATCAGAAAAAGATCATCGTTCACCATCGTACACAACTCACGCTCACTTCCAAATCACACTTCCTCCATCCAAATTCCATTTCCCATCTATATATCCACATATCCACTTCATTTACATCATTTCCCATCACCAAATAAGCCTAACTCTTCCATTTTCCACAAATCCCAACGAAGAAGACGAACTGTACAAAACCAGGTCGTGTCCTAATTTGTGTCCGAGTTTGTGTCCGCGTGGCCCCACACGGACAGGACCAACTTTTGCCTGTTTGTTCGTTATTCTTCATTCTACCTGTTTATTATTGTTTTAAGGTCGACATAATCACGGAGATAAGTCTAGAAGTGAAATAACTCTCCCCAATAGAGTTCTTTCTCTCCTTAAACTCTACTCTGTTTTAATGTCTATCTTATTTGTTATGTCTGTTTTTATAATTATGTGTGAGTAATAAACTTAGCCTCCCGGGTTGGGAAGCAAGCCTATTTTATTAAACTGTGTTACGTAGACTTTCTAATATAATCTGTTCAAGCAATATTTTGATTCTCCTCCTTAATGCGCTTTAATCTTTAGGCCAATTATTAAAGTGATATTTGTAGTTTCTTGTTAAAATGCAGTGCTGAGACAAGATTCTAGACAAGAGAAGTCAAAACAGGTTAACGACTAGAAGCGAGTTTTCGCCAATAGGTTAACCAGTCTCCAATAGGAATTGTTAATAATGCGATTAATTTATTAATAACTTGAGCAAGGGATTGCGCTTGTTGTTTAAATTAATCAGGGTTTATTAGACAGGGAACGGTCAATAAACTAATTAAGATTCTTGAGTTTATTGCTAAAGTGGGAAAGTCTACAGTAATAAATTGAGTAAAATAGGTGAGCAGAACAACCCGGGGTGCTTCCTTAAAAACAAAAGAGTTTTATAACTGCTATTATTAATCTGTTTTAATTAATTGTTCTTTTTACTGTTTTGTTTACATTAAGTTCTAAACCACAATTTCTCTCAAAAAATGATAAGTTTCTGTTCAGTAGTCTAATTAGAATTCTCAGTTAATTTACACTATCAGTTAAACCACAGCAAGGTCCCCAAGAGTTTGACACCCCACAATTCCACTATTCCGTAAAACGATTAGGTACACTATCTAAGTGGTAGAAGTTGTAACACACTTTTACTCCAACATGGGGCGTACCCCTTTTTAAGGGGGGTAGAGCTTCCTCGCTTTTGAGTTAGGAAACGAACTTGTTGTCGTTTGTTTGGTTGTTTAAGATGTAATTTTGTGTAAGTTGCTACACTTTGGTGATAAGTTTGAGTTATGGATAATACTTATGTATTGTATTTGTGATTGACCTTCGAGTCTTGAGATGTGTGAATGAGAATATAAGATGTGGTGTTAAGATTAAGAGAATTGAGTACCGTGAATGGTTAAACATATATGTGAACTTTGGGGACAAAGTTCTTTTAAGGGGGGTAGATTGAAATACCCCAAACTTAGATATGGTGTTTAAGTGATAAAATAAGGTATAAGGAGGCTAAATAATGCCTTAGAATCATTAAGAAACATTTTTAATCAAAGAAGACATAAGGAAACACCAAAAGAGCAGTTTAAGCAAAAACATGCTCTAAGCTTGGAGAGACTTGGGTGAGTACCCAAATATTGTTCTAAGACCTTAGTAATATCCTAATAGTCATTTTAAACCAATTACCAAAGAAAACCAAGCTTGAAAACAAGTTAAAACACAAAATGTGCTTTAAGGACTCTTAAAGCACATTTTTGAAAAATTGTCTTAGAAAGGGGTTTTAAGTGGCTAAATGCCCATGATTACTCCTTAATTAACTTGTGTACTAATTAGTATCACATTAGGAAGTCTAAATCAATGGGAAATAAAAAATTTCACAAATATGTGCACTAATTTGTGAATAGTAACAAAATAGTGCCTAGTTTAGACTTTAATCAATTAAGTTTAATTAATTGGTCAAACAAGACCATGACCATCCTAATTAATAAAGGGGTCCGGTTTCCTAAGGGTGTGAGTCACCAAGAGTAGCCAATTAATGTTAGAAGAAAAAGAGAAAGGTAAGTTGTTACTATTTGCTTTTAAGGAATCAAATATCTTATATGCCACCTCTCTCCTTTTCATTCTTCACCTCCTCCATCGATTTCTCTTGCTCTCTTTCTTCTCTCTCACGTAAGAAGCAACCTCCATGCTAGCTCCATCTTCTTTTGCCCACATCTTGCTCATTTAAGCTCCAAAATCAAAACCAATCACATATATCTCTTAGTTAGCTCAAGCTCTTTCTTTCTATCTTTTCAAAATTTCAAGAGCCTCATTTTTGAGCCAAGGCAAACCGCCATTAGAGGAGGAAACTCAAGCTTGGAGACTCCATTAGCTTCTCCATTCTCTTAAGGTAAAGAATATGTAAGAAAATCTAGGTTTCCATCATTTCTTCCCTTGTCCGAAAATTTGTACTCATGGGACTCCATGTTTATGCCTTGTTCTAGCTTGTTTTCTACTCTTCAAAGGATAAAGGAGGTCCTTCTTGCTTCATATCCAAGCTTGTCTTGAGAAACCAAGGTAAAACAACCACCTTAATACCTTAAAGCACATTTTTAACCTAGGGTTTGTTCCCTAGGGTTAATGTATTATCTAGCACTCATTGGAGTCATTGAATATTGGTTAGAACATTGGCAAGGAGAACTTGATTTGGTGACCGAGATTGAGCAAGGAAAAACCTAAGGAGGAAAGTTTGTGAGCTTGTAAAAGAACAAGGTAAATTACTTAACTTAAGGTGTTTTATTGTTTAAGGGAATGGGATTTAGATATGTGATGAGTTTAGTGTAGAGTTTACATTAGAAAAGGGCTATATATAACCTAGGAGAAACAATGACTATGTTTGAGAACTTGTGACTAAGGAGCAATGAGAAAGAGATAGTCAAACAATGTTGAGATGAATTACAAGAAGCATTTTATTTCAATGGGAGCCTTGTTGTGTGTATTTGCAGGTTAAAGGAAAATATATGTGGAAATTTAGTGGTTAAGATTATTGTCATTTAAGGGCCTAAGTGCCAAGCATTTTAAGTTTATACACTATATGATGATGTGGTATAGTTTTGGTGTAAATTGTGTGTTAAGATGTTGTAATGAGAATTTGAGTGATCTTGGTTGTTTGATGGTGAAAAACCAATGTGGTGTTTGGGTGTAACAATATACTAGAGAACCCATGGCAAAATTTAGTGAAGAACCTAAGTGTTTAAGATGTTCTAAGGAGATTTCACGACTAAGGAAATACTAGAAAGCTTTAGAGGTTGTCTCGATGAAAAAGGGTGAGTTTAAGGTGTATAATGAGTTAGAATGACCTAGACATGATCATGGAGGATTTAGGGATCAAATGAATGTACTAGTGTATTTAGGACTTAGGCAAATGTTGGTAAACAACTAGGAAGGAAATGATGTGTTGATGGATGGAGGCACAAACTTGTGTAGAAACTTTAAGTAGTTGCATAAAAGAGTTTTAGATGGTGAAAGATGCTTGGGAGATGATGTTATGGTGGTGAGGAAGCATTTGGCATAGTGGTTATATTAGGTATGAACCACCACCTAGAAACCTAGTGAAAAACATTACAAGTGTTGGCATGATTACAAGGAAAATGCATAATGACTAAGGTGGATGTTGGTGAGTGATTTAATGTGTTTAGTGGCAGGCTTAAGGTGTATTTGAGGTGCCCAAATGAGGTTAGAACATACTAGGATATATGAGGTGAATTTTGGAGTTGAATGGGAATTTAGAAACAAGGTTTTGGAGCCGACCGACCTTAGGGACCGGACCTGCAAGGTCGGTCGAGCTCAGTTTACACTACCGGAAAGAGTTTCTGGAACCGATTGAACTTGGGGACCGGACTTACAAGTTCGGTCGGGCTTGTATTTTGTGTACGAATTAAGTCTTTGGAATGGACCGACCTTGGGACCGGACTTACAAGGTCGGTCATGCCTAGAATTTTGTACTGGAATTGGTCTCTGGAATCGACCGAACTTGGGACCGGACTTGTCAAGTTCGGTCGGGCTTAAATTTCCCATGGGGAAAACTCTCGGGAATGGACCGACCTTGGGGACCGGACTTGCAAGGTCGGCCGGGGTAGAATTTTCAAACGGTAATATGTCCTGGAATGGACCGACCTTGGGTAAGGTCGGTAAGATCGGTAGAGCCAAAAACAAAAAAAAAGAGAAATTTTAAGTTCTAAAGATGTTAGTTGGTAATAAGGTATGCCATTGGTGGGGTAATAATGATTAGGAACCTAAGAACCTAAGGAATTAAGTTAAGTTGAGCATAAACCTTAATGTTTAAAGTTAAGTTTATAAAGTTAAGTGGCAAAGACTTAAGAGGGTATTGAATGGGAATCTTTAGGGACTAAGTGAGTTAAGTAAGGTGCAAATAACTAATGGCCTAAAAATGAATCAATGTTTTAGGTTTGTGAATTGGGACCCCAGAGAAGGTTAAATAAACGACAGGCGACGGTGAACGGTACAATCTTTCTTGTGACCTGCTTGCTAACGAGGTGTCCCTCGGCTTGTGTGCTATCTGTTTAATTGCTATGACTAAGACAAGATAAAGCATGCAACCGGTTATATTTGTTCTCGTTGTGAATGTGTTATCTTTACACTAACCCACGAGACTTGAGATTGTTACTAACTAAGTTTAGTACTTACTGAGTTAAGGATAAGAGTTAAGTATTGGTAACTGTTGGTTAATACCCGTTAAGGTTTAACTAACACATGGGGTGTAAGATTTTTACTAACTGGAACTTGAGTGAGGAACCCGGGACTGACTCCGGTCATGCATGCTAAGGAAAGGGGGACGGTATCTGAATCAGATCCGCCCTCCGCTTAAGGACTTGTCTTCGGACTTGTTGCCTAGGGTCGGTTGCCGGCTCAGCTACACTAGACTCCCGTCCAAGGTAGGTGGCATTAAGATGGTGCGGTAGGATCACCTAAATCCTAGGTTTGAGATTAAGCTACAACCATTCCATTTCTAGGAACGGTTTGTATACTGAGATTAAGATAAGGTTAAGACTGAGGTAAGATAAGGAACTGAGGTTAAGGAAATCAGGACTAAGGAGGGGGTTACTAACCCGCTTGATAAGGGAACGCTTGTGTCGTTCATTGTGTGTGAACTATGTATGTTCATCTGTGGAATGTTGTTTATAGCACTTCATATCATGCTTGTGTACTTAATCAATTTCCATGCTATCGACAATTAGTCGTCGTAGCCCCGTTAGCTTGGGGGCCATGAGAGGGAGTACCAGCATTCGTGCTGACCCCCTTTGGGGGGTTTTTACACTTGCAGGTAAGAGGCCCATGAAGTCACTCCACGAGAGTAGGAGCGGTTAGACTTAGGATGGGTTGTTTATTTTGAGTACGGGTTGCGCTTGTGCTCCCGTCTGTTTATATTGAAACTGATGTAAGTTTGTGACTATGACTTGGATACTTAAACTCGGTTGGTTGGTGGTATTTTGGTTGGTGGTGTTTTGGTCGGTTGTTTATTTTGGATAAGTGTTGTAAATTGATAAGGCCGGTATATTCTAACGATCAGACCGTAGCAAGGTCCCGGTGTTTGTTATTTCCGCTGCGACGAATTCGGTTAAGTGTTAAGTTTTGCGATAACCACGATTGGCTTTGGATGGGGTGTTACACATACAATTCTCTCACGTACTAGTGAGTTCAAAGTTTGCATTATTGTTATTCTTGATTCGATAGTTTTCGTGTGTTTCCACGTTTTCGTTATTTTGTGAAACGACTCTTTCTACGAGTCACTAACCAATCACTACTCATCTACGAGTCGGTCTATAACGCTAAGTTAGACCACACACTTATGCAAGGTTGGTTAGTAAACACAGCATGCAACAAGATATACAGTCAAAGCAATAAATCATTTTCAAGCTTTTATCTTGATTAAGTAAGCACACAGCACATAACACACAAATCAGCGTAACTCGGTTAGCATACAGGACATGAGAAAATCATACCTTTCACCATGGGTTAACTTTACCGTGTCCCTTACGTTCCTCGGGTCTTACTGTAACACCCCTAAAACCGGCCTAAGAGTTAAGGGTGCTACACGCCGCGTATTACTACCTGATAACGCAAGGCTCTAAAACACTCAAACGCAATAAAGGCCCAAAGCGAAGTTTACATAAACGTTGTAAACCAATGTATTCAAATACAGCGGAAGCAAATACCAAAATCGCAAATACGAAACTGAGTCAGAAACGGAAGTCAAAAGTATAAGGCCCGAAGGCTACAACATCTCAAAGTATCAAACTGAATGAACAATAAAAGCTAAACACTATAGCTCCAGAACTCAAGATGATCCTCGCTGATCAATCTGCAAAAATGTTAGAAGTAGGGGAATGAGCACACAACTATGCCCAGTAAGCAGCGACCGTCATCAGCAAGGTCGCTCAAAACAATTGAAAACAGAAGAAGGAGAAGATAAGCATTTATCCACAATTCTCAATATCCAGAAGCTTTCAGAGCAGAAACAGAGTGGAACTCAAGGGGTTCCCATATCAGAAACAGTCAGAGCACTTAAACAGAAAGGGGACAAAACACAATGCACACACTCAGAAGGGTCGAAGACCCATAGACCATACCAGGTCTCTCGGCAACGCAGAAATGACTCGAAAGAGCCAAAGGGTTCGTCAACCCCACAGAACAGAAAGGGAATGACCCACACTCAGAACGACGTCTACATGGTATACCACGGAATAGCTCGACCCAGCCATTCACGGCTCAGAGAACAGTGGTGCAATGTCCCAAAACAGAAAGGTTGCTTAAACAGAAGCAAAGTTGCATTTATATGCCAAAACACTCATAAATCAGTAGTACAGAACATAAGGAATCCAATGCCACAGACGGCACTCAAATCGGAGTTCAAACGAAGAAGTTATGCTGAAAACAGAGGGGTGTCCGAACTTGTGTCCTAACGTCGAAGTTCGGACACAAGTCGAGACTCAGAAACCAGAGAATGCCAAATGTCCGAACTTGTGTCCGGACATCAATGTTCGGACACAAGTCGAGTTGAAATCAGATAGAGGAATTCAGAATGTCCGAACATCCAAGTTCGGACGGATGTTCGGACAGTTTTACGGAAAAACGCGGGGTCCGACCTTGTGTCCGGACGTCGAAGTTCGGACACAGGTCGAACTTAAATCAGAGGAAAACCTGAGGGTGTGTCCGAACATCTGTTCGGACATACCCCGAACTTGAAAATCAGAAGGCAAACGCACTGTCCGAACTTCAAAGCTCGGACAGAAGTTCGGACAGTGCGAAAACTGCAAATTTCAGAAGACGAACAGAGCAGAAAAACAACGCAATTCAACACCACGAATTGCCAATTAAGCACACACACCAAATCAGACATTAAAACAGGAAACCATGGGGGTTTAGCCATTCCAAAATCACAACAAACGCTAATAGAATCACACACAAAATCAGATAACGCTCTTGCAACACCCCATGGCTGAACTTCCAAACTGAATCGAGTAACCACCTACCTCAATCAATCAGCAGAGACAACAATCTGAAACAGTCCGTAGCAATCCAGAAATCCGACAGAGATCCTCAGCAACTGAATCCCACAATGTCAAATCTAATCAGAAAACGAAGAAGGAAACCCCCAAACTCAAACCTCGAAACTACACACAAACCTGAATTCGGGAGTGCAGAACCTCCAACAATTCGCAGAGCAACAGCCACCGCAGAACACGACCCAAACGCAGAGCACAATTGCTGAGTTCATCACAACAATCAACCAAAATCAGAAACTGCAGAGGAGAGGAACTTGCTCTAATTACTAATCTGAATTTCGAGAACCAAACCTGAAGGCGGACAACGGATTACACAGCAGCAGAGATTCCAACCAGATTGCAGTAGATCATTCACCGCTTCAGCAGAGGGGAATTAGAGAGAGAGAAGGGAAGGGAGGAAACTGTCGTTCAAACCACGATCGAGACGCTCCTCACGAATGGACTGACGTGATTAAATAATTAGAAAATGTAAGGGAAAATAGGAACCCTTCTCCTTATAAATCAGATAATTAATTACCTTAATTAATTAACCGAATGACCTCCTCTCCTTGACAATTAAAACAATACCGCCGGAGTCCAACTGATAGCAAATTAAACATCCAACTTAGAACATTGTAGCGATATAATATAAGGTAGGAATTATACGGGTTATAACATCACCTCCCCCTTAAAAGAATCTCGTCCTCGAGATTAACTCACCTTACTGCTCGAACAGGGAGGGATACTTGGCACGCAGCTCATCTTCGAGTCCCAAGTCGCTTCACTCTCTAACTGATCTGACCACTGGACCTTCACCATAGGCAGGGTCTTACTACGAAGCCGACGGACATCCCTGGCTAAAATACGAGTAGGCACCGCCTCGAAGCTGCAGTCCTCTCTCAACTGAAGCTGGCTGTAGTCGATCACGTGAGACGGATCATGCAGATACTTCCTCAACATAGACACATGGAAGACGTTATGCACACTGACAAAGATGGGGCAAGGCTAGACGGTAGGCCACAGGGCCAATCCTCTCCAGAATCTCAAACGGTCCAACGAACCTCGGGCTAAGCTTCCCACGCTTCCCAAACCGGACCACGCCTCTGACCGGCGACACTCGCAGATAGACATGATCACCAACATCAAACTCAAGCGGCCTACGCCTCTGGTCTGCATAGCACTTCTGTCTGCTCTGAGCAACAAGCAAACGCTCCCGAATCGTCCTGATCTTCTCTACTGCTCCCTGCACCAGCTCGGGTCCAACCAAGACCCTCTCCTTCAGGTCATCCCAACAGATGGGTGACCTGCACCTCCTACCATACAACGCTTCAAACGGAGCCATACCAATGCTCGCCTGAAAGCTGTTGTTGTAGGCGAACTCAATCAGAGTCACATGCTGCTCCCAGCTACCTCCAAAGTCCAGGACACATGCGCGAAGCATGTCCTCCAAAACCTGATTAGTCCTCTCTGTCTGGCCATCCGACTGAGGATGGTAAGCTGAACTGAACGCTAAATTCGTACCCAAGGCCTTATGCAAACTGCGCCAAAATCTCGAAACAAAACGTGGGTCACGATCAGACACAATAGTAGTAGGCACACCGTGAAGCCTCACTATCTCATCCAGATACAACGAGCTAGCGCTCCAAACTGAAGGTCTTCTTCACCGGCAGAAAATGAGCAGACTTCGTCAGACGATCAACTATCACCCAAACGCATCACAACCCGAAGGAGTCCTGGGCAAACCCATGACAAATCCATCCCCACACTCTCCCACTTCCACTCAGGAATGGGAAGGGGCTGAAGCAAACCCGCTGGCCTCTGGTGCTCAGCCTTAATCTGCTGACAGGTCTGGCACTTCGAAACAAACTCGAGATGTCACGCTTCATCCCAGACCACCAGAATGACTCTCTGAGATCTCGATACATCTTCACCCCTCCTGGGTGAACTGAATATGGCGCTCCATGAGCCTCCTGAAGGATCTCTCTGCGCAGCACTGCATCGTCTGGCACACATACACGGCCTCTGAAACGCAGACACCCATCGCTGGAGACACTGAAATCTGAACTCTGATCTGAAGACAGCCCCTCTCTGATCCGACACAAAGCTGAATCTGCCTCCTGACCAACCCGGATCCTGTCGACCAACGAAGACTGAACCTGAAGCGCTGCTATCACACTGGCACTGGCTGGTCTGACTACCCAAACACCCATACGCTGCAGCTCTAAGGCGGACCTCTGGACTCCTCAGAGCACAAGCTACACCCGAAGCACCTCTCCGGCTCAAGGCATCTGCAACAACATTCGCTCTACCCGGGTGGTAGAGGATCTCTAAATCGTAGTCATGAAGTAGCTCCAACCACCTCCTCTGTCTCAAGTTCAGCTCCTTCTGAGTGAACAAATACTTGAGACTCTTGTGGTCCGTGTAAACCTTACACGACGCCCATACAGATAATGCCTCCAAATCTTCAGCGCGAACACTACAGCTGCCAACTCCAGATCGTGGGTAGGGTAGTTCTTCTCATAGGGCTTAAGCTGCCGGAGCCATAAGCCACCACCTTACCCTGCTGCATCAGAACACATCCCAGTCCCTTATGGGACGCATCACAGAAGACCTCGAATCCCTCGGTCCCAGAAGGCAAAGTCAGAATCGGTGCGGTCGTCAGCCTCTTCTTAATCTCCTGGAAACTCTGCTCGCAAGCCTCGCTCCACTCATACTTGATCTCCTTCCTCAACAGACGGGTCAGCGGGGATACAATCTTGAGAACCCCTCACGAACTTCCTGTAGTACCCGCTAACCCAAGGAAACTACGAATCTCACCAACATTCGTGGGCCTCGCCCACTCCATCACAGCTCTAATCTTCTCAGGGTCCACTCAGATACCGTCCTTCGAGACCACATGTCCCAAGAAAACACGCGATCAAGCCAGAAGTCACACTTCTTCAACTTAGCATACAACTCACGATCCTTCAGCGTCTGCAAAACCCTCAGATGCTCCTCATGCTCCTCTGCGCTCCTGGAGTACACCAAGATATCATCTATGAAGCCACTACAAACTGATCCAGATAGGGTTTGAAAACCCGGTTCATCATATCCATGAATACTGATGGAGCATTAGTCAAACCAAAAGGCATGACTAGGAACTCGTAATGACCATAACGAGTCCTAAAAGCGGACTTAGGCACATCTTCGGCCTTAATCCTCAACTGATGGTAGCCTGAACGAAGATCTATCTTCGAGAACACTGTGGCGCCCGCCAACTGGTCAAACAAATCATCTATGCGCGGAAGGGGATAGCGATTCTTGATGGTCACCTTGTTCAGCTCTCTATAGTCGATGCACAAACGGAAGGTCACATCCTTCTTCTTCACAAACAGCACTGGCGCTCCCCAAGGCGAAACACTAGGGCGTATGAAGCCCTTATCTAACAGCTCCTGAAGCTGGACCTTCAGCTCCTTCAACTCCGCCGGACTCATACGGTAAGGGGCCCTAGAGGGGCTGAGTCTCTGGCGCTAAATCGATGGTGAACTCCACCTCTCGCACTGGTGGAAGTCCGGGCACGTCGTCCTGGAAGACCTCTGGGAACTCTCTGACCATCGGGATGCTCTCCAAGCTAGATCCCTCACGCACATCTGGCAGATAACATAAGAAGCCCTGGCGGCCCTTCCTCAAGAAACTGGCTGCCTGCATCGCCGACACAATCACAGGCGCACATGGAACTGCATTCCCAGAGAAGGCAAAGCGAGTCCCGTCTGGCAAGTCGAACACTACTCTCCTCGCTGCACAATCTATATGGGCATGGTGCTCTGCTAGCCAATCCATGCCCAGGATCACATCAAAACAGGTCATCCGCATCGGGATGAGGTCAGCAAAGAAGGTCTTGTCCCTAACTACTATGGGACAAGCCTTACACACAGAATCCAACACACAAGGGGCAACCCCACCTAACGGACTACTCACACATAGGTCTACCTCACTAGACACAGCAGTCAATCCAAGATCACCCAATAAATCATAACAGACAAAGGAATGCGTAGCTCCCGAGTCAAACAGACAAAATACATCTCGAGAATGGATCTGGAGAATACCTGAGATGACGCGATCACCAGCACGATCACGCTCTCCAGCCATAGCATAAACCCGGGCCTAAGTCTGAGGCTTCTTCTGATCGGACCTCGCCCCTGAATCTGAGCCGGTGCCTCTGTCTCCTGAGCCTCTACTGGATGCCTGAGGGCACTGAGCGATCCGGTGCTCCATCGACCCGCACTTAAAGCAGGCACCAGTCTTCTTGTAGCACTCCCTACCAGGATGGGAGCGACCACAAGCCCCACACTTCGCCCCAGCTGACGAAGATGAAGAAGCTCCCCGACGGTCTCCATAGGTCTGCTTCTTCTGAGGAGGAGCAGCCTCCTTCTTCTGAGGCTCTTCAGCATGCCTCTTCCCCTTATGGTCTTTGCCCGCCTGTCTGCCCCTGATGTCAGCCTCTACCAGCAGGGCGACATCCGCCACATCCCTGAAGGTCCGGTGACGAAGAGGTGTCACCGCCGACCTGATGTCTGGCCTCAAACCGCTCTCGAACTTACGAGCCTTCCTATGCTCATCTGGCTCCGGAGCATACTTCGACAGGGTCACGAACTTCCTCACGTACTCCTCTACAGTCATATCTCTCCCCTGACGCAGCCGGTTATACTCATTGATCTTCTGGTCCTTGTAGACATCCGGATAGAACTGCTTGTTGAACTCCAAGCAGAACTGATCCCAGGTCCAAGGCTGGGGATGTCTACCCATCACCATGCGCCACCACTCCTCCGCCTCCCCCTTGAAGAGGAACGTGGCGAAGTCTACCTTCTGGTCGTCCTCCGACCCCATCACTCTCAGCAGGTCCTCGACCTCAGTAATCCAATGGCTCGCCTCCTGAGGGTCGCCACAGCCGTCGAAAGAAGGTGGCTTTAGCTTCATGAACTCCTGGAGTGCTCGGACTCGGCCTCCCACTGCATTCGCCCCTGCTGGGCCAGCACCACCAGCTCCTCCACCAGCTCCCCCAGCAGCTGCAGCCATCGTCTGCATCAACTGCGTCACAAACTACTGCACTACATCCGCAGCATCTCCCTGAGGGGTCACTAGTGTCCTACGAGGAGCCATTCTGAGATGTACAAATCCAAAACTTGTCAGAACTAACTCATACAGTCAACCACTGTCACAACTGACTCTCACACAAGCAAACACACCCACAGACACCAAAGAAAGTCAAACCTGGCTCTGATACCACTAAATGTAACACCCCTAAAACCGGCCTAAGAGTTAAGGGTGCTACACGCCGCGTATTACTACCTGATAACGCAAGGCTCTAAAACACTCAAACGCAATAAAGGCCCAAAACGAAGTTTACATAAACATTGTAAACCAATGTATTAAAATACAGCGGAAGCAAATACCAAAATCCTAAATACGAAACTGAGTCAGAAATGGAAGTCAAAAGTATAAGGCCCGAAGGCTACAACATCTCAAAGTATCAAACTGAATGAACAATAAAAGCTAAACACTATAGCTCCAGAACTCAAGATGATCCTCGCTGATCAATCTGCAAAAATGTTAGAAGTAGGGGAATGAGCACACAACTATGCCCAGTAAGCAGCGACCGTCATCAGCAAGGTCGCTCAAAACAATTGAAAACAGAAGAAGGAGAAGATAAGCATTTATCCACAATTCTCAATATCCAGAAGCTTTCAGAGCAGAAACAGAGTGGAACTCAAGGGGTTCCCATATCAGAAACAGTCAGAGCACTTAAACAGAAAGGGGGACAAAACACAATGCACACACTCAGAAGGGTCGAAGACCCATAGACCATACCAGGTCTCTCGGCAACGCAGAAATGACTCGAAAGAGCCAAAGGGTTCGTCAACCCCACAGAACAGAAAGGGAATGACCCACACTCAGAACGACGTCTACATGGTATACCACGGAATAGCTCGACCCAGCCATTCACGGCTCAGAAACAGTGTGCAATGTCCCAAAACAGAAAGGTTGCTTAAACAGAAGCAAAGTTGCATTTAGATATGCCAAAACACTCATAAATCAGTAGTACAGAACATAATGAATCCAATGCCACAGACGGCACTCAAATCGGAGTTCAAACGAAGAAGTTATGCTGAAAACAGAGGGGTGTCCGAACTTGTGTCCTAACGTCGAAGTTCGGACACAAGTCGAGACTCAGAAACTAGAGAATGCCAAATGTCCGAACTTGTGTCCGGACATCAATGTTCGGACACAAGTCGAGTTGAAATCAGATAGAGGAATTCAGATTGTCCGAACATCCAAGTTCGGATGGATGTTCAGACGAGTTACGGAAATAAATACGCGGGATGTCCGACCTTGTGTCCGGACGTCGAAGTTCGGACACAGGTCGAACTTAAATCAGAGGAAAAACCTGAGGGTGTGTCCGAACATCAATGTTCGGACAGATGTTCGGACATACCCCGAACTTGAAAATCAGTAAGGCAAGAACGCACTGTCCGAACTTCAAAGCTCGGACAGAAGTTCGGACAGTGCGAAAACTGCAAATTTCAGAAGACGAACAGAGCAGAAAAACAACGCAATTCAACACCACGAATTGCCAATTAAGCACACACACCAAATCAGACATTAAAACAGGAAACCATGGGGGTTTAGCCATTCCAAAATCACGACAAACGCTAATAGAATCACACACAAAATCAGATAACGCTCTTGCAACACCCCATGGCTGAACTTCCAAACTGAATCGAGTAACCACCTACCTCAATCAATCAGCAGAGACAACAATCTGAAACAGTCCGTAGCAATCCAGAAATCCGACAGAGATCCTCAGCAACTGAATCCCACAATGTTAAATCTAAAATCAGAAAACGAAGAAGGAAACCCCCAAACTCAAAACCTCGAAAACTGCAACACAAACCTGAATTCGGGAGTGCAGAACCTCCAACAATTCGCAGAGCAACAACCACCCGCAGAACACGACCCAAATGCAGAGCACAATTGCTGAGTTCATCACAACAATCATCCAAAATCAGAAACTGCAGAGGAGAGGAACTTGCTCTAATTACTAATCTGAATTTCGAGAACCAAACCTGAAGGCGGACAACGGATTACACAGCAGCAGAGATTCCAACCAGATTGCAGTAGATCATTCACCGCTTCAGCAGAGGGGGAATTAGAGAGAGAGAAGGGAAGGGAGGAAACTGTCGTTCAAACCACGATCGAGACGCTCCTCACGAATGGACTGACGTGATTAGAATAATTAGAAAATGTAAGGGAAAATAGGGAACCCTTCTCCTTATAAATCAGATAATTAATTACCTTAATTAATTAACCGAATGACCTCCTCGTCCTTGACAATTAAAACAATACCGCCGGAGTCCAACTGATAGCAAAGAATTAAACAATCCAACTTAGAACAGCATTGTAGCGGATATAATATAAGGTAGGAATTATACGGGTTATAACATCTACTCTCGAATCACTGATCACATATCAAGTGGTTCTATTAATATCAAGGCCATACGGTATGTAACTACTCTTACTCCCGTACTTATTCCGTTATCCCGTTAATCTTAGGTTCTTAGGGCATACTTTTCTTACCATAATTACTCCACCAATGGCTTACTACTAATGCCACTTTTTTTTTGTTTGACCCGACCGACCTTGCCAGGGTCGGTCCCAAGGTCGGTCGGAGTCAGTAGGTTACGGGTTTACAAAATTTCAGTCCAACCGACCCTACTAAGGTCGGTCCTAAGGTCGTTCGAAGTCAGAAGACTTTTGAATTTGAAAATTTTAGCCCGACCGACCTTACCAAGGTTGGTCCTAAGGTCGGTCGAAGTCAGAATACTCCGGATTTGCAAATTTCAGGCCGGCCGACCCTACCAAGGTCGGTCTAGCCCAGTACCCATTTTAACTACTCACTTTGAACTCTAAATTCACCTCAATTCTCACCCAATCTTTTCCTAATCATTCCACATGTTTCCTAACATGTTTTAGCACCCTAAAACACTTCTTAAACCTTCCCGAATCATTGGTCATACTCATACTCCATTCTTGCTCAATTCTACAACTTAATTTCTCATTTTTTTTGCACTTATGCACTCTAGTGCATTCTCTAAACTCCTCTTAACAACTTACCTATTGTTCTCACCCATTTTGACCATTCCAAATCCTTTCTAACCATTTGCACACTCATTACTCAAGTTCATCCTCCATTTCCAAGGTCATGCACACTAAGCCTTTTCCTAGAAATCCAATGCACTACAACACTCATTTGCTACAGATTTTTGTACTACTCTTTCTAGTTCTCCAACTACCATTTCAAGGTGGTTCACTCACCAAATCAATCACCACTTGTTCCTAGTTTATCCAATTTACAAGGTCACCTAAAACACTCCATTTCCACCGAAATTTCGCCATAACTCACCTACAAATCTAACATTCCCAAATGTATTATCTTCATCATTCGTTCACCTATTTCAATTCAAACTAGCCACACCTATATAGGGTCCTACCAGCATACAACATTTCCTCAAGCTCATCCAAAATCTCATCAAGCACAATATAAACACAATCTCAAATCTCTCGGCCCCAAGGCCCTTAAATCAACACAATTTACCATTGCACAAACATAACCACAATTCTCTCTCAATCCTACTAACACATTCCAACCCATAATTTTGGTTCAGATTTTAATTCATCTTTTATTTCCCAACCCAAAATCCTAAAACATTTAGGATAGCTATTAAGGTAGTTGGCTTACCATTTATTCTCAAGTTCTCCTTTCTTCTTCTTTTCTCTTCCTCCCTTCCTCTAGCTTGAAAATCGGCCAAGGCCATGGAGTCGCCCAACTCCAATTCAGTACCCCCATAGAAAATGACACCAAACAAGACACTAAGGTCATTAATGGCTCTAAATTACAAAGGGGTGTTTAAAAGCTCAAGATTTAGGGATTTACCTTTGGAAACCCTAAAATCGATTTTGCCATGAATCAAAGGAGGTGTAACACCCCTACCGCTAATCCCCTAATTATCGCCTAATCAACACGGTCTCTAATCTAATCGTAGCGGAATAATCAAACCAAGTAGCGGGTGATACACGCCGTTAGCCGCCCATACGACTAACACTGCCTCAAACAAACAATTAACACGGTCTGATAGCAAGAAATACCGAATTACCATTGACAACTTTTAACGACTCCAACAATCCTTAAGCAACCCCAACAATACTTACAACCTTGTTTCCCACATCAATCCAAAAGCGATTACCGAGACTACGAGTTAATTCATAATTACAACCTTTCAAGTCTACAAAATATCAACGGTTTACATCTAGCCATATCTCAAACGTTTACAGTTCCCAAATCCAAAAAGGTGTACCACATGGTACACCGGCTACAGGTTTCTAACCGTGTACAACTCGGTACACCACCCAAAATAACTAGCTTATCAAAAAGAAGCATCTCAGTCATTTCCGATCCGTCAACCGTCTCGAGTTTCTGCAATAAAAACAGTGCCCCAAGGGGCTCAGCAAAGCTGCATATGACTTTTGCATACCCCGCGTGCTAGCGGGGGTACGCCAACTAATTGGTCGCCAACATGCGGTTCGTTTTATAATAACAACATGCTAATATAATTGAAAGCATAAGCATGCATGACCACATACAATCAAGGCATATCAATCAAGGCACAATCTCACCATCAACAACCAAAGTTCAATCTCAATCAAGCTTCACAATGGGTAAGCCCAATTACCATCCGGGTTAATCGGATGTCATTATCTCAATACTCAAGATCATCAACTCAAACAAGTCCAAGTCTTCCTCAATCAATTTTCCTTCTCTTATCAATTCTCAAGTCAAGTCGGTATGACCTCCGGGCAGGGACAAGACTATCCCACCACCGGGCTTAAGGTGGCCCACTTAACCAGTTTGCTACCCATTTAAGGGGTTTGGACCGTGGAAAAGATTATAGCCAGGAATCGGTAAACAATCTCTCTTGTAACCTCATCCTCACGCGTGGCCGAAACTATATCGGGCTTCTCAAATACTCCAAATTACTCAATTCCCAATTCTCAATGTTAGAGGGTTAGATGGTTAGGGAGTTAGTGAGAAGCCAACAACAGACAATCAAGCTTCCAAAAAAATCAACCAAACACTTCAACAAGTCAACCCAGCTTCCAAGTTCAATCACCAACCAACAAGGCACGATAATTACAATATATTAGAAAGTGCAATAAACCGATTACATGCTTTTTTCTTGTTTAGGTGGTTGCACATAAACACACAAACAAACAAGTTGAGGTAACCCCATTAGAATACAGGGCATGAGGAAATCATACCGTGCACCGTCAATCTCGGACTTCCGGTTTTCCTACAAGGTTTAACTATTCGGGTCCTATAACATATCACAGGAATCGTACGGTCAATTATCTACAATTAACCTTACTTATTAAGTTTCTAACGTCTTCCGATTTATTCTCACTAACTCGTTAATCAAATCCATTTACTTAAGTCACTTACTTAAAATTACTTCCTAAGCTTGTTTATACCCTTAATGACCGTTAAGCATCATTAATCAAGTCTTAATTACCTTATATATCATTACCCACCAAGCCCCTGTCTTAAAATGGCTTTAAAACAGTTTATGTGAAGAATTTGGGGTGGTCCGGGTTTGTGTCCGGGTTACAAACCCGGACCAATACCTTTGGTCACTCTCGGGTATGATTTTTGAGTGGTTCGGGTTTGTGCACCGATTTACAAACCTGGACCACAATGTTTGGAAACTCTCGGGTATGATTTAGGGGTGGTCCGGGTTTGTGTACCGGTTTGTAAACCCGGACCACTCCATCTGTATAACATTTTGCCGTGTTTTGAGCCTGGTCCGGGTTTCTGTACTGGTTTGTAAACCCGGACCAGGTGCTGTTATGTAAATTTCACTTGCTTTTATTCTATTCAACTCCAAACTTCTACCAACCTCTTCCCCAATCTTCCTACATATAATCTAGCATATTTTAACACTAATTAGACACTCTAAACTACTCTAACTCAATCATTAACTCATCACTCACTCAACCACTGATAACTTATGTACAATACTTTGGGTGATACAAGCCCCCCTCGTGCTTTCAGATTCACGCAGCGGATACATACTTACATACGGTGGGTGATACAATGCCGTTAGTCACCCACATGACTAACACGGCTACTACTACTACATACAGCATCGGTCTGATGGACCGGAATCCCGAGTACTACACATCTACAATACATACTCCATTTACCAATAAATACTACAATGTTCCATTCAACGCTTTGCTCCTTTACAATACCATACATTACAAGGTACATAACCGAGTTTACTAAATTCCTTATACAAATACAATACCTCTTTCAATACCATGCATACTCACTATGAGTCTACATCTACCCATTCCTCACATCTACATACTTACAATGCATAAGGTGTACCCCTTTGCTACACTACTACTTCAAGACTACGAGTTCAATACTATTTCCTACAATCTATACTATCACTGGTCTCTTATCGCGACCATGTCTGCTTCGGGTACCTGCACACTAAAAACGTTTCCCTAGGGGGTCAGCTTTCGCTGCATATGATAACCGCATACCCCGCGTACTAGTGAGGGTACGCCGACCACTTGGTCGAATACATGCAATTGATTTCATTCAAACATACATGCATACATGCTCTTATACACAATACTAAAATACTTTACGCAAGGAATACACGTTTACACTCCAACACATACAAGAGATCATACAAGTCCAACAACACTTACTTACCTTCTTTCGACATACACATTCACAATACATGCACAATACATGCATAATACGTACTCATTACATACTTAATCCATACACAATACATATACAATGCCCAATACTTTGTTAGCTTCATTTGTCCACCCGGGTTAATCGGGTGGAGATTACTCTTTTACTTGTTACACAATACTTACGCATACATACTCATACTTTACTTACTTACTTACTCAAGTCAAGTTGTCGAGACCTCCGGCCCGGGGACTACTCTGTCCCACCACCGGGATTTACTTGGTTCACCAATCCAGGATGCTACCCATTTAAGGGATTTGGGCCGTAGACCAGTTTAAGAACCAGGAATCGGATCCAACCTCTTGTGTCTCCTCATCCTCACGCGTGGCCAAAACTATATCGGACTTCTACTCATTCCAATTTATTCATTACTTATGTTAGGAGTTAGGTAGTTAGGAATTAGTAGAAGTCATTCTTTCAGGCCACATACACAATACATTATTCATATACACATCCATACAAAATACAATACAATATGCAAGTACACTACGAATTACAATACACTTCATCATCATTAATATATTTCATGAATTATACAAACTATTGTTCAAGACAATTATCAAGAACAATGTAAACAAGCACAAGTAAGTGCAATATAGTCGGATTTATGCATTTATCTTATTAGGTGATCAAATAAGCACAGAAATCGGGGTAACCAGATTAGGATACAGGGCATGAAGAAATCATACCGCTCACCGTTGTACTTGTATCCGACGTTCCTCCAGTGTTCACAAATCAAATCCTATGATATACATATAATCGAGTGATTAATCTAACTATCAATAACTTAACTCGATTACTCTTACGTTTCCTAATTCATACTTACTAAGTCCTTACACTTCTTATACTTACAATTTGTTTACTTACATTTCATTACTTTAAGTTTATCTCTTTACATACAATGGTGTTCTCATATATATATGTACATATGTATATGTGGGTATACATATATATAGATACATACTTATTATAGTTATACATTTTTTTTGTAAGTTATGGGTCGACCGACCCACCAACCGACCCAACCCCTGGGTCGGTCCATCCCAGTACGTTTCAGTCCCGTTGTCCGAGCTCCGACCGACCCACCGACCGACCCACCACCTCTGGGTCGGTCGAAGTTAGGAACTTCGACAACCGGGAATTTTAGTCTGACCGACCCACGACCGACTCACGGCTTCTGGGTCGGTCCGTACCAGTGTCTTTAATTTTCGCTGCTTAAGCCCCGACCGACCCACCGACCGATCCAGCCTCTGGGTCGGTCGGTAGCAGAATGTTGCTACAGACCTTACTTTTCATTCCCTTTCTTACCCATTTCTCCCCCAATCTTCCTACATACATCCTAACATGTTTTAGTACTAATTAAACACTCTAAAATACCTTAATTCATCCACCAATCCCATTACTTAATCCATCAATCAACTTACACAATTTCCTCACTTTCCTTAGAACACTTACAATAGTTTTTCATTTCTCCAATGCTATAGATTTTTAACCCAACTTCTACCTTTCAATACTTCCTCTACTAATGTCACTCCTAGCATCCCAAATACATTTCCAAGCCATTACATTACCTATACCCAAGTCCAACTCTCCTCTTACCAAATCTTGCGCACTAATTCTTCCTAGTTCTACAATGCAATTTGATACCTCTTTGCTACAGATTTTGGTTCCTACTTCCTCCATACATAATTTCTTCTCCTAATGCCATTTACAAGGCCTACAATGCATCACCTCACCTCTTCAAGTCCAACACTCATTCCCTAGGTCATGTACATAAGTTCTTATAGTTTCTCCAATACCATTCAATAACTCTTGCTACAGATTTTACATTATTTCATTCTCATACTATAGCCACTACTCCATGGTCTTTAAACATCCCTACAATCCCTAATACGCACCTTGGTTCTCCCTTTCACCAAGTCACCCATTAATGCCCAATTCCTATTAAAATTTCGCCATAGTTCACCTACTTTTCTTACTTATCCACACACCCCCCTTCTCATCAAATTCATCCCTATTCTAGCCAAACCATAAGGGTTCTACCAGCACACATACAAATATAAATTCATCAATACTTTCTCAATCCACACTTCTAATACACAAACACATTACATTTGGCTCCAAGGCCTACAATTCAAATACTTGCTCTTAAATACTCAAACCTCCACAACTTCAATACTAATACATTGTTTGGGTTCTTTTAAATCGGTTTACCCATTCCCATTACTATAATGCATTAAAATGTAGCATTAGGAAAGAGCTCTTACCTTGAGCTTATAATTCCCTTCATTCCTTTTCCAATTCTCCTCTTCTTTCTTTCTTGCCCAAATCGGCCATATGGGGAATGGAGTTGCCAAACTCCATTCCCATTACCCAAAGCACACAAACAACAGCAATTAACATAATAACCCTTAAATTAACAGTAATTCATTGAAGTGTTTAAAATACAAATTCTAGGGTTTACCTTTGGAGCGTTTTAGGAGGGGGTTTAGCCCTTGATTCGAGAATGTGAATCCACCACCATTGTAAGGTTGATAATATGCTCAAAAGAGAGAGAGAGAAAATGGAGTATTACAAGGAGGTAAAAATCGGTTACAAGAGAAGATGGAGAGATATGAGTTCTTTCATGGAGATTTTTACCTTAATGGAGAGAGGAGACTCCAAGCTACCCATTGGTGCTATTTTCTCTTTGAATGGGGAAAACCCATGGAGATGAACTTCCTCATTTTTGGATTTTGAAAAGAGAGAAGTGTAGAGGATGATGAGGGGATTACAAAGATGTAGTTATTTTTACATTTGGAGCTCAAATGAAGGTAGAGCATGTGAGAGAAGTGATAGTTGCCATTGTTGTTGTTGGGGAAGCTCAAAATCGCCAGCCCCTTTGGGAGAAGGAGAGAGAAATCGGTGAGGGTGAAGAAGAAGGGAGGTGAGAGAGTAGAGAAATGAGTGGGTGAGGAGAGAGAGGAGGGATAAAGTAGTTTTTAATTTATTACCTTTTTGCTTTTGCTCTCTATTTAATTAGCTAGTTACATGTGTGTGAGAGGGGTTGTTTGACTGATTAAAACCAGCCCCTACTGTTATGCTAGCTGGAGCGTTTTTCATCTTTTACAGAAAACGCTCGTTATTTTACCCGGTTTCGGTACTATTCACTAACCGGGCCCGTTTTCTGGAATTTTCTCGTTTCTTTATTTTTATTGGTTATTAAGCTTCCTTAAATGCTTAATAATTATTATTTGATGATTCATAATTTTTTACGGGTCCGTTTGAGCACTTAAAGCCACGTTTTCGGGTTTTCTCAAAAAAACGTGCGCTAAAGCTCTATTAGCGTTTTAATTCATTATTTGGATCTATTTTCTTCGGGAGTTGTTCCCATATATTATTTAGGTCTTATTAACCCTTTATAATCCATATAATACGCTAACCGAGGTCTCATACCTCCTATGGTTATTTAACGCTTATTTAGCATTTTTCACTTTTTAAGCGTTTATTTATTTCTTTTGGATTTATTTTTCCTTACCAGTATTACTTAAGCACTATTAGGCTCTTAAATAAGGATTTGAATAATCTTAATCACTATATTTAAGTTTGGGGTATTTCAATCTACCCCCCTTAAGAACTTTGTCCTCAAAGTTGCTCAAGGTTATAGGTTTACGATACTTGCTCATTCATACTTATCTATGCCAAAAGTCGTACATTCTTCCTCCTTACAATTCCTAAATCCATTACTCAAGGTTTCTACTCTCCATACTTTACCAATGTACAATAATTACTCAAATCCACATTACTACCAGCCATCCAGTTCCTCATTACAAAATTTAAACATACATACAGTGCAAAGCTATCCCCAAAGCAATGCAATACACATTACAATCCCGCAGGCACTCAGGTCATCTAGACACAGGACTCCTCTATGTCCCGCTATCCTTGGAATAATACAACATGTTACCTACTGTCACTCTCCGGTATAAGCTTCCAACAATACTCACTCTCCAATCTAAGGAAAATTCTTTTACAACTACTAATTAGAAATTTTCTAAAACACACAACTCCAAATTCCAATTTATATTCCTTACTTCTATCCTATTTGTGATTCTTGTGACCACTTGAGGGGAGCTTCAAGAATCATTCGACCCTGATGTGATCAGCATCAGTGTTGAACTATCTCTCCACCCCAATTCGTGTTCGGTTTCCCTTGATCTGATCAGGACCAAGTTCAACTTCCCACATCAGATTCAACCAAACAAATAATTTAATTGTTTTCATTTTCTATCTTTTTACTCTTTCTAGTCGTGATTACGAATTCATACATATCCAAAGGATGGAGTCAGTCCATCAATCATCCTCACTCTATTACCCAAATACTTTCCTCGAAATTCAGTGCCTAAGTGCTCATTTCATCAATCTTCTCTACTTTCATCCATTACTCTCTATTATCTCTAATATTCTAACTAGGGAATACAATACTTATGAAATTCAGCTGTACTCAATTTACTTCCAATAACATACTTACGAATACACCACTCATGGGCTACATTCCTCTACTACTCATAATCAATTCGTACTACTTCTTTAAGGGCTACAATACTTGTGGAACTCCGTCCACTACTCATTCTCAATTCCTCACTACAATCACCTAGGGAACTCAATTTTCTCCAGGTTCTACATCAGTTTTGTACCGACTCATGTTATGGTATTTGCATCTCTCGTGCCTAATTACCACAATTACAATATGAATGAATACGCATGTTTATTTAACATAAGTACCAATCATCAAATTAATTCTTATTTGTGCTATGCACATTATAATTTATGTGTTTTATTTCATGAAACTTACATTAAGCGGTTTTCGCTCTACCCCCCTTAAAAGGGATTACGCCCATATAATCTACCATATGTTATTATTATTAAACATTGGTTTACTCGATATGGGCAATCTGAAGCGTTTAGCTTCACTACGGTATACTATACAATATGCTCTGGTCAAAGGGTCTTAACCATACCAATGGTTTAGTCTTTGCACCAAGGATTTCTATATGAGTTTATTTAACTCATCATTAATTCGGTTCTAGCCTATTAGGCTTCAAGGCATTAATAGCCCTTCTGTTATGCTTACTAGGTATATTATCTCCTAACTAGGGCCCACTAGCTTCTGCTGCGTGACCCTGATAATCTTAGTACTTTATTGCTCTTTGGTTATTCCAAATGTGCTACTCATCGCCTCTTTATCCCTTCGTTGTGGGAATAAGGTGTACTAACAGTGTGGTATTCTTTTACCGCTGTTTGAACTCAATGAGTTTAAGATTTATAACCAGCGCTCTGGCAATCTATTATGTATACTACTCGTACTCCCGTGATTATTCACTAAGCTCCTCCGACTTATTATCGGGCGAGGTTAAGTCACCGCTTAACTGTAGTGCTTCCTCTGTTATCAATAGCTTCCGGATTACACCAGTTAAGTGTTCTTTACTTGTATGACCTTGCATTGATATGCGTCGGTCCTAGTGACTTTCTGAAGTCTCCTTTCACCTTTTTATTCCATCGGAATTCACATTTGTCCGTGTTAGTGTGTTTCACACTCCTCGTGCTTCTTTGGCCTTAGGCCGCACGGTTTGTTGCTAAGCTTGCTTAACTGGCTTGTGCCACGTTCGTTGGTGAAAAGAAGGGTTACTACCATTTACATTTTCTATATCCCTCGCTATCCCACTAGATCATTAGCTGTACAAGTGCAATACCAAAACACTCAGTCATACAGAGTGCAAAGGCGTAAACGCTTGACAGTAAATCACTTATGTGATAGAAATGAATATTTCTTCCTGTCATCTTATTACTCTGTTCCGTTGTCTTACTAGTTCCTCATAGCGGTCGCTTGTTGCGCACCATCCCCTTATGGTGTGAATACACCGAGGGTTTCCTATGTTCGTGTATATGACGGTTGTCGTGGTATACCGCAATACTATTTTCTTCCCAATGTGAAGATGCTTTATTTCAATTCAGGTTTCATGTGTAGGTTAGCTTACCTCACATTATTTCCTCATTCGTGACATAATTTGTCAAATATCCTAGTTGACCAAGGATGAAGTGGTTTATCGTGTTACAAGCTCTCTTGAGCGTTGGTCATTTGTGAGATGCAACGTGCTCTCACATTGAATGTTTTTGACAATTACTGTCTCCATAATGCTGAGCATTGGTTATAGGCTCTAGCTGTGTAGTTTTACTTGTATGTACATCACCGGGAAAGCCCAAGGACTTCGAGGGTTTTCTGGTCTCGTTCTCCAATTGAAGGGTACTTTATCACTGACAAGTGAAGGTTCTTGTTGAGGGGTTGTCTCCACTCATAAGTCTCATGATGAGGTTTGTCATATTGGTGTTTACACAATGGTTCACCACATGCTTGGGTGCATATGGGATATACTTACTCCCTTAAGTCGTAATGGTTTGAAAACCTCATTTCCTTATTTCATCGCCCCTTGGCAATATCTATTGCGTAGGCTTAATTGTTATAGTGGATGGAAGTCTTTCCTGAGGGTTCGCATCATTACCGCATTGATGATCTTTGGTCAACAAGAGGTGTCTTTCCTCTGGTTTCTCGTAGTGTCCAAATGTGGACTAGGCCATTGTTGGCGTTATTATGATTCTTACGCCTCTGTGCTGCCATTGCTACAGAAGGCATGAAGGTAATTAAAAGCTTGTCAACTGTATACTAGACTGATGTCCTAGTGACAGTGACACTGAGTTGACCATTACTCCAAGTCACTCAGGACGTTGGGTTTGAATTGATGGTCCAGTTGTTGATTTCTTGTCGTATGAGACAATATTTCTTGCAAGTCTTGTTAGTAAATGGTGTGGGTTTTGTAACCATTTAAGGTTATACAACGCATCAGGTTTATGGCTTTAGAGCCTTATTGCTGCAAGCTATGCTCTTTGCAAGCTGCTTATACATGTTCCACTCTTTGTATACCATCATAGGTGGGAGATATTGTTGGGCTCCATGGTAAGTCGTGACATCACGCTTCCGTTCGTAGGAGGCCCCGTTAGGCATTCTGATGTCAATCAGTGCCATTCGGTGGCTGAGGGTATTTCTTGTTAAGTGAAATCCCTTCGGTGTCCTAACCGAATGTTCGTCCTGGTTGTCGTGCTCTCTCCATGACGCTTCGTTCGATTGGTGTTAAGTCAGACACCCTTCGTGAATTGCTCCTAGGTGTTGTTAGGTTATGCCATTACATCTGGCTAACGTTTATGATATGTTATCACTATACCGCCTTGTGGTATTGTATTTAAGCTATTCCCTTTTGGGTTATAACGTCTCCCGTCGTTGGGTAGACCGTTTATACTTGCTCCTAGTGCTTGAGTCTAGGTTAAATATCCTCTTCGATAATGGATTATATTTAGTGGTAATCTTATGATCGCTCTTGGGAACCCTGTCCCGTTTGTTGAGCATTGTGGTGTTCACGTTAGACGATTGCCTTACTGTGTTTAGGCTGGGTATACTTTCCAGCTGTCATGTATTTACTTGATGTCCTGAGACATGTCCAATGTCTATACTCACTAGTCTGTGCTCTTTGCACTTCCTAGTTCTTATTCCTCATCTTCAGATGGATTCTCTGAGTTCCTTTATACTTGATCGTCTGAGGTGTCCAGCTGTTCTGATTTGAACTCACTCATGGTCCGTAGAACGGAGTTGACTACTTCTCGTGTGTCGTACACTACATGTATACATACGTGGGTTACCATGTTGATACGTTACAACTTACCCAACTATATGTCAGGTCCGCAAGCTCCTTCGGAGTGCGGTTGTCCCACATCCCGTAATTGGGTACACTCGTAGTGTTCGTCACACGCCTATGTGAAGTATTCTATTGTCAACTCCTCTTGTATCATTCTATGATACTCACCATAATTCTGTTGGTTTGGGTTAAAAATCCAAGGTTTAAAGGAAGGTTGTGGTTTTGAAAGAAGAATTTTGGGTTTTAAAATTATGGTTCGGTGTTAAAAGAAGTCTCTCATGGCATAGCCATGTTTGAGGTCTTTCTAAGTCTAGCTTCTAGCTGACTAGTATGTTCTAAATACAGTGGTCGGGCCGTTAGGCCTTTCCAAGGTTCCACTCTTTCAGTTTCGGGATTTGTGATCCAGTAATTGCTTCATCGTAGTCACGGTACATTGCTATGTACCTGTGGTGTGTTAGAATTCCTTTACTATTTCTGTCTTTACTGCACTTGCCGTGGCAAGTGCGTGGTACTGGTGGTTTTCGGGTAATCCTATACCAGTCTTGGTATGGTTTCCGCTTATATTTGATAGTCTTGTTGACTCTTCCCTTGATCTTATTGATTTATGATTGGGATACTCGATCCTTTGGGTGGCTTCTCAGTGATCTGGACATGGCTGTCGTAGATCCGGGTACTTCTCCAATCCTTGGAGATTCCCTTTGATTTGGTTTAGTGTTATTCCTTGTTGCTCGTTCCTACACATTTATTGTGGTTATTGAGCCTTAGCTTGTTTAGGCACTACTCTTGCAGTCCTATCGGTTCATATCTCGTGGATGTCCTTGTAGCTGTATAAGCTATGTCGGCCAGGTATTGTAACCCTTTGGCGTTGTAGTTTCGGAGTTAACCACTCCTGACTATGTCCTTAGTCAACTGGTATTTTAATACCCCGGATCTAAAAACCGTGATTAAATTACTCTAATATGATTATTAAAGGCCTAATGGTGCCTAAAGAGTATTGGTAAGGGAAATAAAACCAACAGAAGAGAGAAAATGCGTAAAACGCGAAAAACGCTAAAACGCGCATTAAATAAATATAAGAGATATATGATCTAGTTAGGGTCCGAGATGGATTCCTAAGGCTTAGTTAGGCCTAATTAGTACACAGGAATGATTCCCGAAGAAAACGGATCCAAATAATGGATTAAAACGCTAACGGAGTTTTAAAGCACATTTTTCGAGAAAACCCGAAAACGTGACTTTAAGTGGTCAAATGGACCCGTAAAAATTATAGTTGATTAAATAACTATAAATAAGTATTAATGGAAGCTTAATAACCATTAAAAATAAAGAAACGAGAAAAATCCGAAAAACGGGCCCGGTTAGTGAATAGTGCCAAACCGGGTAAAATAATGAGCGTTTTCTGTCAGAAACCGAAAAACGCTCCAGCTTACTAATATGGTGGGGGCCGATTTTTATGAGTCTTATGACTCCCCTCTCACACATAACTAGTTAACTAATATATTATGTCAAAAAGCATAAAGTAAATAGTAAAAGTGGAAAAGGTAAACATAACTCACCTTTCCTCTTCTCTCTCCTCATTCTTTCCATTCCCCACCGTGAGACTCCCCCTCTCTTTCCTCTCTTCTTCCTCCTTGAACGATTTGAGCTGCAACAAGGAGACTCCCATGGCTCCTTCATTTTCTTCCTCTTGCCCAAGCCTTATTAAGGCTCCAAATGAGAAAATAATAACATATTTGAACTCCTCTCATCAAGCTCCACACTCCCCTCTTTCCAAAATTCGAAAAGGATGAATTCAATTTTTATGGGTGTTGGCCATTTGAATAGAAAAGCACACCACCTTGAAGCTTGAGTCTTCCTCATTCTATCAAGGTAAAAATATTCAAGAAAAACCCATGTTTTCTCCATTTTCCACCTTGGCCGATTTTGGGCTCTCTTGATGACCAGATTTTCTTCCTTGTTTGAGCTATTCTCCAAGCTTTAAATGGTGGTGGAAGTTCCTCCTAAGATTCAAGAGTGAGAACCATTCAAGAATTTCCAAAGGTAAAACCTAACTTGGTGCTTTAAGCATCTTTGTGAATTCTAGATTAATTGATGAGCCTAAGAGAGTTCCTTGGTGCTTAATTTCCGATTTGAATGTGGCTAGAGAAATGGGCAAATGAATTGCCTTGGCCGATTTTGAATGAAGGGAAGAGGAGAAGAGAAGAAGAGTAATAAAAGGAAACTTAAGAGAATTCAAGGTAAGAAACCAACCTAATGTATATTCTATATGTATTAGAATTTGGGATGGGTTAATAAAATGAATGAACCCCACTTGAGTTGTGGTGATAATGTGCTTGCTTAGAAATAATGCAAGTGAGGAAACATTTGTGTACTTAGTGTTTGATTTAAGAGCAATGCATTTTGTGAATTATGTATTGTGTTGCATTTGGAGAATTTGATGAGTATTGTTGGTTTATTTATGTGCTGATAGAACCCTTGTGGTTTGGCTAGTTTTAGGATGAATTAAATGAAGAAAAGAGTTATGGGCAATGTTAGAGAAGTAGCCAAGTTATGGCAAAATTTGTGTAGAAATCTAAGTGGATTAAGTGTTGGTTTGAGTGGAGAATAACCTAGGAGTGGCTAGGTATGTATGGAGATTGATTTGGCTTAGAAAAACCACCTTGGGGATGCTTGCTTAAGGATAGAAGAGATGTGCAAAATCTGTAGCAAAAGAGATGGTTTAAGTGCCTTAGGAGTTTTAGAAAAACAATGAGAATTTAAGTTTTAAGATTGAGACATGAACCTTGGCATGAGAAACGCATTATCTTGGAGTGCTAGGAATGGCATCATTGTGTGGAGTGTGGAATGGTAAGAGTCAATACCAAAATCTGTTACAAAAGTTAGAAGAACAAGAGAACTACTTATGAAAACATAAGTGAATTTGAGTGAAATAATCAAAGTTTGTGAGAGGACTTGGTGGCTGGATTAAGTTGGTTTAGAAGGGTAATTAAGTGCTAAAACATGTAGATTATAAGTGGGAAAGATTGGAGAATCAATGGTGAAATAATGAGGTTGTAACAGATTTGGAAAATGCCAAATTTGTCAAAACTACAGCAGGGTCCGGGACTAGGTCTAGGACCATGTTCCGGACCACCCCCTAAAATACCCCCGAGAGTTTTCCAGTTTGATTGGTCCGGGACTTAAGTCCCTGCCCATGTCCCGGACCACCCCTTAAATAATGGCCGAGGATAGAAGTTTGTACCTGGTCCGGGACTAGAGATATGGACAAGGTCCCGGACCATATTGAAATTCATGTCGAGAGTTCGAGTGCAGGTTTGGTCCGGGACTTAAGAGATGTATAAGGTCCCGGACCACTTCAAAAATGTGGCCGAGAGTTAAGACTAGCATTGGTCCGGGACTTAAGGTAGGGACCAAGTCCCGGACCACCCCCAGAATCCTACAGAGAGTGTTTTAGAGGTTTCTAATGATGGGGGTTTGAATGTTAATGATGTTATAAGATGTTAAGGCCTTGTTTGGTGACATGTAAAGGCCCTAGGAAGTGTAAGAAGTGTTAGAAGTGATTGAGGAGTGAGAACTCAAATTAACAAGAGTAAAACCGAGATAACGGGGTATGTACGGGAGTAACATTTAATTATGTACCGTATGATCTTAGTAATAATAATAATGTTTGGAACATTATGAGAGAATCGTGCGTGACCCGAGCATGGTGAGATGACACGGTAAAAGTAAAAACCCCGGTGAAAGGTATGATTTTCTCATACTCCGCGTGCTAACCGAGTTACGTTGATTTGTGTGTTTGTGCGCCGGCTTAATCAAGACTAAAGCATGAAAATAATCCCTTGTTTGATTATGTATGTCTTGTTGTATGTTGAATGAGCTAACATACTTGTATGCCGGTGTGGTCTAACATAGAGTAAAGACCGACTCATAATGAGTAACGCTTGGCTGGAGACCCATAGATCGGGTCGATGCTTATGATAAAGAAAACGTGCAAACACACAAACTATCCGTAAAAGTATAACGATAACGCAAACATATGAACTCCCTAGAATGTGCGGAGATGTACGGGTTGAGTAATTACCCGATAACGGTTAGTAAACCATAATGACACAATCCACAAAACAAATGAGAGTGGAAAGATAAGTGAACCTACTTCAAGAGGATTAAAGATAGTCTGAAGATGTGAACTAGTAAAGAAGGTAAAAGAGACCTAAGGGATTAGTAGCTCCCTTGAGACATGGTCGACCTCCTAAATGAGGACTTTACCCGGTATAAGAAAATAACCGAAAGTATGAGTAAGTGAAACATGTGGGTAACTCTTAAAACCTAAGATTAACCGAACTTGTGTATTGTTCCCAAAGTCATTAGAAACATCGAGAGTGATGCTTCTAGACTAAAACACATAATGTTATTATAACTCTGAGAGAGGAGCGTATGGGAATGAGAGTAGTCCGAGAGTAGTCGGACCTATGTAAAAGAGTTAGGAACTAAGAGAGAGTTCCGTGAGCTAGTTGAACCTTCCCACCATGCTAGACCCAGAGTAGGGTTGAAACCGGGGAAGTAAGACTATGCTCGAGTGCCATGAGTTTTGGCCGGAGAATGTATTAAGAGTAACAAGCGTGACGTAGGAGACCTGTAGTGTCTCGAGAATCTACAATAGCTTGAGTATAAATAACCCAAGAGTGTGGGTGAGATAATGAGTATAAGTAACCCGAGAGAATGGGTGAGTATAAAATGAGTAGCCCAAGAGAATGGGTGTGTATATGAATAAGTAACCCGAGAGAGCGGGTGAGATACTGAATGAGTAAACAAGGCATAGTGAGGTATAACCCTCAAGGCCTAAGAGTAAACTGATACAACTAACAACCTTGTTATGTTAGTTAGGAATTGTGTTCCGTGATTGGATGTAGATTCCTTGAGTAATGCACATATATATTGTATTGCTATGATGCATGTTGTTTGACTAAAATGAACTCCATGTATATCCGACAAAAGTAGTCGGCGTACCCCGGTTAGCGCTCGGGGTATGCGAATTTCATATGCAGCGTTAAGCTGAGCCCCTAGGGGCAACGTTTTTATTTTTCAGGTACACTGAAGATGTTACCGTTCGAGAGTAGGATGGGGTCGGTGGGATGCATGGGTAGTTAGATTTAATTACTTATGTATGGAAAGAGGTGTAAGACCGAATATGTTGTCGGCATCCATATATTGTATAAGCGGTATAGTAAAGAAATGATTTGAGTAAAGTATTTGTGTTGTGTATTCGGTTGTTCCAGTTCATCAGACCGTTACGGTATGTAAGTTAAGCCTGGTTAGCCACATGGGTGGCTAACGGCGTTGTTTCACCCCTCGTGGTAACTAGTGTTCCGCTGTGTGAGTAAGAGAAATTAGTAACGGTTTATGAGGTAATGACGAGACTAACGGTTGGGGTGTTACAGGTATACCCTTGGTGGTTTTGTCTAGCTACTGCTGTCCCGCAGACTTGTATCTCGGTTTCCATTACTACTGCTTTTCCCATTCTGTTGCACGGTTAGTGCTTCCTTCTTGCTGCTGGTTGGTTAGCTAGGCTTCGCGACTGTAGAGCACGTCGCCCCATGCTGTTGTAAGTTGCAGCCTCCTTGTGATTGGAGTGCTCATCCTACCGCTATTAAAGTTCCGGGACTCCCAATTCTTGGAATCTACCATATGTCGGTTCTTGTTACTGTGTGATTGCTTCACAACTGCCAGATCGGGTTTTTCCCGAGTATGAGAAGACTTTTCCGTTCTCTGGCGTCCTTTCCCAAGTTATACAATGGGGTTTGCGGAGGGCGGGTCTGGTAGTGTAGGTATCCGGTACTCATCGGTGGTTCCTAACTAGCATATCTCTAATGCTAACACTCAGCCCATAGCCCTAAGCTTCTAATTCCTAACTCGGTATTTCCTAAACTCGGTATTTCCAGTCATCAGAGCGATACTTCGCTCTGATACCACTTTTTGTAACACCCCTACCATTAAAGCTGTCATTACTGTCCAATCTCCTCGTGCTTTCAGATTCACGCAGCGGATACATACTTACATACGGTGGGTGATATAATGCCGTTAGTCACCCACGTGACTAACACGGCTACTACTACTACTACATACAGCATCGGTCAGATGGACCGGAATCCCGAGTACTACACATCTACAATACATACTCCATTTACCAATAAATACTATAATGTTCCATTCAACGCTTTGCTCCTTTACAATACCATACATTACAAGGTACATAACCGAGTTTACTAAATTCCTTATACAAATACAATACCTCTTTCAATACCATACATACTCACTATGAGTCTACATCTACCCATTCCTCACATCTACATACTTATAATGCATAAGGTGTACCCCCTTGCTACACTACTACTTCAAGACTACGAGTTCAATATTATTTCCTACAATCTATACTATCACCGGTCTCTTATCGCGACCATGTCTGCTTCGGCTACCTGCACAGTAAAAACGTTCCCCCTAGGGGGTCAGCTTTCGCTGCATATGATAACCGCATACCCCGCATACTAGTGAGGGTACGCCGACCACTTGGTCGAATACATGCAATTGATTTCATTCAAACATACATGCATACATGCTCTTATACACAATACTAAAATACTATACACAAGGAATACACGTTTACACTCCAACACATACAAAAGATCATACAAGTCCAACAACACTTACTTACCTTCTTCCGAAATACACATTCACAATACATGCACAATACGTACTCATTACATACTCAATCCATACACAATACATATACAATGCCCAATACTTTGTTAGCTTCATTTGTCCACCCGGATTAATCGGGTGGAGGTTACTCTTTTACTCGTTACACAATACTTACGCATACATACTCATACTTTACTTACTTACTTACTCAAGTCAAGTCGTCGGGACCTCCGGCCCGGGGACTACTCTGTCCCACCACCGGGATTTACTTGGTTCACCAATCCAGGATGCTACCCATTTAAGGGATTTGGGCCGTGGACCAGTTTAAGAACCAGAAATCGGATCCAACCTCTTGTGTCTCCTCATCCTCACGCGTGGCCGAAACTATATCGGACTTCTACTCATTCCAATTTATCCATTACTTATGTTAGGAGTTTGGTAGTTAGGAATTAGTAGAAGTCATTCATTCAAGCCACATACACAATACATTATTCATATACACATCCATACAAAATACAATACAATATGCAAGTACACTACGAATTACAATACACTTCATCATCATTCATATATTTCATGAATTATACAAACTATTTTTCAAGACAATTATCAAGAACAATATAAACAAGCACAAGTAAGTGCAATATAGTCCGATTCATGCATTTATCTTATTAGGTTATCAAATAAGCACACAAATCGGGGTAACCAGATTAGGATACAGGGCATGAAGAAATCATACCATTCACCGTTGTACTTGTATCCGACGTTCCTCCGGTGTTCACAAATCAAATCCTATGATATACATATAATCGAGTGATTAATCTAACTATCATTAACTTAACTCGATTAGTCTTACGTTTCCTAATTCATACTTACTAAGTCCATACACTTCTTATACTTACAATTTGTTTACTAACTTTTCATTACTTTAAGTTTATCTCTTTACTTACAATGGTGTTCTCATATACATATGTACATATGTATATGTGGGTATACATATACATAGATACATACTTATTATAGTTATACATTTTTTTTTGTAAGTTATGGGTCGACCGACCCACCGACCGACCCAACCCCTGGGTCGGTCCATCCCAGTACGTTTCAGTCCCGTTGTCCGAGCTCCGACCGACCCACCGACCGACCCAACCTCTGGGTCGGTCGAAGTCAGGAACTTCGACAACCGGGAATTTTAGTCTGACTGACCCACGACCGAATCACAGCTCCAGGGTCGGTCCGTTCCAGTGTCTTTAATTTTCGCTGCTTAAGCCCCGACCGACCCACCGACCGATCCAGCCTCTGGGTCGGTCGGTAGCAGAATGTTGCTACAGACCTTATTTTTCATTCCCTTTCTTACCCAGTTCTTCCCCAATCTTCCTACATACATCCTAACATGTTTTAGTACTAATTAAACACTCTAAAATACCTTAATTCATCCACCAATCCCATTACTTAATCCATCAATCAACTTACACAATTTCCTCACTTTCCTTAGAACACTTACAACAGTTTTTCATTTCTCCAATGCTATAGATTTTTAACCCAACTTCTACCATTCAATACTTCCTCTACCAATGTCACTCCTAGCATCCCAAATACATTTCCAACCCATTACATTACCTATACTCAAGTCCAACTCTCCTCTTATCAAATCTTGCGCACTAATTCTTCCTAGTTCTACAATGCAATTTGATACCTCTTTGCTACAGATTTTGGTTCCTACTTCCTCCATACATAATTTCTTCTCCTAATGCCATTTCCAAGGCCTACAATGCATCACCTCACCTCTTCAAGTCCAACACTCATTCCCTAGGTCATGTACATAAGTTCTCCTAGTTTCTCCAATACCATTCAACAACTCTTGCTACAGATTTTATATTCTTTCATTCTCATACTATAGCCACTACTCCATGGTCATTAAACATCCCTACAATCCCTAATACGCACCTTGGTTCTCCCTCTTCAAACCAAGTCACGCCATATTCCCAAGTTCCTTTAAATTTCGACCATACTTGTTCCACTACTTTTCTTACTTATCCACACATCCCCTTTCTCATCAAATTCATCCCTATTCTAGCCAAACCACAAGGGTTCTACCAGCACACATACAAATATAAATTCATCAATACTTTCTCAATCCACACTTCTAATACACATACACATTACATTTGGCTCCAAGGCCTACAATTCAAATACTTGCTCCTAAAACCTCCACAACTTCAATACTAATACATTGTGTGGGTTCTTTTAAATCGGTTTACCCATTCCCATTACTCTAATGCATTAAATTGTAGCATTAGGAAAGAGCTCTTACCTTGAGCTTATAATTCCCTTCATTCCTTTTCCAATTCTCCTCTTCTTTCTTTCTTGCCCAAATCGGCCATATGGGGAATGGAGTTGCCAAACTCCATTCCCATTACCCAAAGCACACAAACAAGTGTAATGAACATAATAACCATTAAATTAACACTAATTCATTGAAGTGTTTAAAATACAAATTCTAGGGTTTACCTTTGGAGCGTTTTAGGAAGGGTTTTAGCCCTTGATTCAAGAAGGTGAATCCACCACCATTGTAAGGTTGATAATATGCTCAAAAGAGAGAGAGAAAATGGAATATTACAAGGAGGTAAAAATTGGTTACAAGAGAAGATGGAGAGATATGAGTTCTTTCATGGAGATTTTTACCTTAATGGAGAGAGGAGACTCCAAGCTACCCATTGGTGCTATTTTCTCTTTGAATGGGGAAATCCCATGGAGATGAACTTCCTCATTTTTGGATTTTGAAAAGAGAGAAGTGTAGAGGATGATGAGGGGATTACAAATATGTAGTTATTTTTACATTTGGAGCTCAAATGAAGGTAGAGCATGGGAGAGAAGTGAGAGTTGCCATTGTTGTTGTTGGGGAAGCTCAAAATCGCCAGCCCCTTTGGGAGAAGGAGAGAGAAATCAATGAGGGGGAAGAAGAAGGGAGGTGAGAGAGTAGAGAAATGAGTGGGTGAGGAGAGAGAGGAGGGATAAAGTAGTTTTTACTTTATTACCTTTTTGCTTTTGCTCTCTATTTAATTAGCTAGTTACATGTGTGTGAGAGGGGTTGTTTGACTGATTAAAACCAGCCCCCTACTGTTATGCTAGCTGGAGCGTTTTTCATCTTTTACAGAAAACGCTCGTTATTTTACCCGGTTTTGGTACTATTCACTAACCGGGCCCGTTTTCTGGAATTTTCTCGTTTCTTTATTTTTATTGGTTATTAATCTTCCTTAAATGCTTAATAATTATTATTTGATGATTCATAATTTTTTACGGGTCCGTTTGACCACTTAAAGCCACGTTTTCGGGTTTTCTCGAAAAAACGTGCACTAAAGCTCTATTAGCGTTTTAATTCATTATTTGAATCCATTTTCTTCGGGAATTGTTCCCATATATTATTTAGGTCTTATTAACCCTTTAGAATCAATATAATACGCTAACCGAGGTCTCATACCTCCTATGGTTATTTAACGCTTATTTAGCGTTTTTCACTTTTTAAGCGTTTATTTATTTCTTTTGGATTTATTTTTCCTTACCAGTATTACTTAAGCATTATTAGGCTCTTAAATAAGGATCAGAATAATCTTAATCACTATATTTAAGTTTGGGGTATTTCAACTTAACACATTTTCCCTCTGTCAGTTTTCTTCCTGCAATTGCTGTTACAGATTTTTGTTTCTTCTTCCCAATAGTTTATTGGTTCTTCCTCTGGCATTACCTAGTTAATCAACTTACATTACTTCATTTTTAGTTCCAATCAACTACACACTCTCTCCAAATGCAACCCAAACTGATAGCTACCCATTTTCATCTCTGAACACACCTATGTGTAGTTTTTGTTTCTTGTTTATTTCCTAACTCCATGTTTCACTTCTAATGCCTCTCTACCTTACAAGTTGTATTATTTTCATTCCACAATATACCCATCTACACACTCCTCGTTAACTTAGTTTCCCTAAGTCATTTATTACTCAAGTTAAATACTAAAACACAACTAGTTCTCCTAGGTTGTTTTTACCCATTTAAACACTTATGTCACCTAACTTGCTACAGAAAATTGGCCATAGTTTCCCTACATTTATAGACATTACCCAAGCATAAATTTTCAGTTTCTAACATCAATAGCTAAGCAAATCCCTCAAGGGATTCTAACAACACACATGTTCAATAAACTCACTTATATTTTCCTGCACAAACACCCATTATTTTTCCTTGGTTTCCAAACTCTTAACATCATTCAAACAATTCTAAAACAGCCTAACTCTCTTCCTCATTATACCACAACATAAACCATTATTCAAAGCACTTCAAGTTTCTCATTTTAGATATTAAAATCTGTTACCACAAAACATACAAAACAAGCTCAAGGTAAGAGCATTTACCTTGTATTTTCTAGTTTTTCCTTTCCTTCTTTCTTTCTCCTTCTTCCTCCTTCTTTGTTTCTGGGTTTCTTATTCTTGTTCTTTTCTCACAAATCGGCAATGCTTATGCTTCTAGGTGAGGTTTTTGGAACAGCAAAAGGGCAAAGTTTCCAGCTCCACAATGTATCAAAACGGCTGGAAAGAGGGGGAAAATAAAAGCTCACGTTGGATTTTATTTTGCAAGGAAGGAGTTAGAAAAAGGTGGCCTTTAAGACTTGTTCTTACCTTAAAACAACAAGGAGATGGAGGAGACCAAAATGCACTTCTTCAAGCTCCAAATAGGGCCACAACCATGGTGATGAATTTGGAGCTTTTAGGTTTTTAAGGGGTGGAAAACGTTCCTTGAGAAGAGAGGAATCCAACGGTAGTATTTTTGTGGAGTTTGGAGCTTGTTTGAGTGTTCAAACTTAGGAGAGAAGAGAGGGGTTGTGTGTTCTCTAGCTAATCGCCATGGAAGCTTAAGGAATAAGAAGAGAGTTATGAGAGGGGAGGAAAAATCGTAATAGAGGGATGAGAGTAGGAGGGGAGAGACTCACTTTTACTTTTGTACTTTATTTATTTGTCTTTTAGCACATAAGGAAGGAAATAAGAGAGGGGGAAGGGTGGAGCCGGCCACACACATACACACAATGTGTGTTTTGATTTTTTAATTACAAGAGGGGAGTAAAGTTTTGCCTTATTACATTTACACCCCACAACTTTTGTTTTTTTTTGCACTATTCACTCCCGGAACCCGTTTTCTGGAATTTTATTGTTTAATTAATTTTATTTGTTCTAGACCTTCATTATGGTTTAATAATGACTATTTGGTTGACTAAAATTATTACGGGTCTATTTAACCCACTTAAAGTCACGTTTTCCCTGTTTCCTCGAAAAACACGCTTTAAGGTTCGTTTGTGTTTTTAATCCGGTTTAAGTATCCGTTTTCTTCGGGATTTGTTCCCTCATGATTATTTAGGTATAATTAAGCTTCTAAAATCTTAATTAGCCTAATTAATCACTATTTTAAATTTTGGGGTATTTCAATCTACCCCCCTTAAGGAACTTTGCCCTCAAAGTTATTCAAAGTTGGTGAATTAGTTTTCTTTGTTCAATTGACCCTCAATTGTCAAAGATTATACACACAACACCTTACAGAATTAGAATTCTGTCACACAAGAGTATTCACCTCAATCATGACACATTCTCAACACAATTCAAGCCATACCATCTCAATCCAATTCAACACAATTCAAGCACCATTCTCAATCCAAATCAAGCGATATCACAATTCCATTCACTTCAAGCACAATCAACTCAACAATTACAATCAACATTCTACAACCAACACTCTGGTTGTTACTTAAGTCAAACAAAATGTAATACAATTTACATACAATGCAATGCTTACCCCGAAGCAATGCCAAAAACAAAATGGCTCTACCCCCTTAAAAAGGGGTACGCCTCGTACCCTCTAAGCGCTAGACACTCTAGTCTACGAATAACTGTGGGTACTTCGCCTTCATGGCGTCCTCTAGTTCCCAAGTCGCTTCCTCGACGTCGTGGTTTGACCACAAGACTTTGACCATTCGCACTGACTTGTTGTGAGTGTCTCTAGTCTTAGTATCAAGGATTCGCAGTGGAGTCTCGACATACCTCATCGTCGGCTCTAGGGATAAATGTTCAGGCTCTAGAACATGAGAAGGATTGGATATGTATTTCTTGAGTTGCAAAACGTGAAACACATCGTGAACACGTCCCAACTCCTCAGGTAAGGCTAACCTGTAGGCGACGGATCCAACTCTCTCGGTAATCTCATACGGCCCTACAAACATTGGGCTCAGCTTGCCCTTCTGGCCAAATCGAAACACACCCTTCATCGGTGAAACGCGTAGAAACACTTGGTCGCCCACGGTGAACTCAAGGTCGCGTCGTCTCGCATCAGCATAAGATTTCTGCCTATCTTGGGCTGCTTTCATGTTCGCACGAATCTGCTGAACTTCATCTTGTACTTGCTCTAGGTATTCTGATCCTATGATGACCGTTTCGCTTGACTCATCCCAACACAACGGGGTATGGCAAGGTCGACCGTATAAAGCTTGGAAATGCGACATCTTAATCGAAGCATGATAACTGTTATTATATGAAAACTCGATAAGATGAAGCTTATCAATCCAGCTCCCCTGGAAGTCTAAGACGCATGCCCTAAGCATGTCCTCAAGTGTCTGGATGGTCCTTTCTGTCTGACCATCGGTCTGTGGATGGAAGGTGGTGCTAAGCTTCAACTCAGTACCCAACGCTTCCCGTGTGGCTCTCCAGTATCTCGAAAGAAATCTGGTGTCACAGTCAGATACAATAGTCTTTGGGACTCCGTGGTGTCGAATGATCTCCTGGTCAAATAGCTCGGCGAGCTTCGCCACCTTCTAGGTGTCCCTCATCTGTATGAAGCGGGCTACCATGGTGAGGCAATCAACAATGACCCAAATCATGTTGAGTCCTCCCCTACCAGGTGGGAGTCCAACAACAAAATCCATGGAGATGTCATGGAATTTCCACTCCGGCATTGGCATAGACTGTACCATTCCGCTCGGTCTACGGTGCTCAAAGTTTACCTTCTGGCATGTGAGGCATCTTAGAACATACTCAGTCACATCAGATTTCATTCCTGACCACCAGAAGTACCTCTTCATGTCTTTGTACATTTTGGAGGCTCCCGGATGGATATGCAATATAGAACAGTGTGACTCTCGCAAAATGCGATCCCTCAGCTCAGCATTACTTCAGGGGACGCATAATCTGCCATTCAGTCGGATCAGACCATCTTCATGCAGCTTGAAGTCGTACTTTCGCTTTTCGAATGTGCCTTCTGAAATTTTCTGCCTGACCTCTATCATATAAGGGTCGCTCAACTGAGCATCTCGCACCTCATTAACCAAGCTAGAAGAAGCGAGTAGCGAATGGAGTGAGTGTGCTCGACGGATCAGGGAGTCGACTACAACGTTTTCCTTCCCTTCTTTATACTGAAGGTCGATGTTGTAATCTGATAAAAACTTCATCCACCTTCTTTGTCTCATATTCAGTTCCTTCTGGGTGAACACATATTGCAAACTTTTATGGTCGGAGTAGATGGTGATGCTTACCCCATAGAGATAGTGTCGCCATATCTTCAAGGTGAAGACAATGGCTCCTACCTCAAGATCGTGTGTCGGGTAATTCTCCTCATGCTTTTTCAGCTGGCGGGAGGTGTAAGTTACTACCTTGCCATGCTGCATGAGTACGCATCCCATGCCATTGCCTGATGCATCACAATAAACTTCAAATCCCTCTGTGCCCTCTGGAAGAGTGAGAATGGGCGCTGAGGTCAATGAGTCTTTTAGGCTCTGGAAGGATACCTCGCACTCGTCTATCCACACAAATGGTGCATCTTTCTTCATCAGTGCCGTCATGGGCTTCGCGACTCTAGAAAAGTCTCTAACAAACCTCCGGTAGAAACCGGCTAGACCAAGAAAGCTCTGGATGTCGAAAACATTCTTAGGTCTAGGCCATGAACGGACTGCTTCAATCTTAGCCGGATCAATAGAGATACCAGTGCTTGAGATCACGTGACCAAGGAAGGAGACCTGATCCAGCCAGAACCCGCATTTGGAGAACTTCGCGTATAGCTGGTTCTGGCGTAGTGTCTCAAGTACACGCCTTAAATGGCTCTCATGCTCGTCTCTCGACTTCGAATATATGAGAATGTCATCGATGAAGACCACAACTGAAGTGTCTAACTGCTCACTGAACAATCGGTTCATCAAATCCATGAACTTAGCTGGTGCATTTGACAGTCCGAATGGCATCACTGTATACTCAAAGTGGCCATATTTTGTACGGAATGCTATCTTCTCAATGTCGGGTTCTCTGATGGCAATCTGATGACACCCGGATTGGAGGTCAATCTTGGAGAAGACTGAAGCTCCCTTCAACTAATCGAACATGTCGTTGATGCGTGGTAATGGGTATTTGTTCTTCACAGTGGCCGCATTAAGCTCGCGATAGTCGATGCAGAGGCGGAGACTCTCGTCCTTCTTCTTCACGAAGAGGACCGATGCTCCCCAGGGTGATACGCTCGGGCGTATAAACCCTTTGTCGAGTAGATCTTTCAACTGTACTTTCAATTCTGCCATCTCTGCCGGTGCCAAACGGTACGGTGCCCTAGCAATCGGACCCGTGCCCGACACAAGCTCAATCTCAAATTCAACTGCTCTCTATGGTGGCATGCCGGGAAGTTCCTTCGTAAATACATCCGGGAACTCCGACACTACCGGTATATCGGTGCTGAACTCTGGATCTCGCTGTAGATCTTGCACATAACAACGGAATACCTCGTGCCCTTTTCTGAGCCCTCGGTACATGGACATGGGGGAGATGACTTTGGTCGAAGGCTCTCTCGACCTCTGGTGGTATGATACTGTAACCCCAGATGGACTTCTGAGCAGCAATCTATGCTCGACGCAGAGAATTCGCCCCTTATGCCACTCCAACCAGTTCATTCAAACTATCAGGTCGAATCCCAAACCATTGAATTCGATGAAGGAAATGGGAAACACCTCGCCTTTAATTTGGATAGTGGCAGCTCAGTAGTATTTCGTGCATCTAACCCCCTCCTTCGACGGGAGCGTGACCATAAAGTCTGGTAGCTCATCCGCGTCTAGCCCCAACCTCTTCGCAAAAGATAGCGAAACAAAGGTATGAGAGGCACCGGAGTCGAATAGTACTGTGGCATCAATGCCATTCACCGGAAATGATCCCGTGATTATAGTGCCACTTTTACCGGCCTGTGTCTCAGTGAGGATACTTAGGGAACCTTCCTTACCGAGGCCACAACCTATTGATTCATAAGCTTTATGTGTTGATGGTATGCGCAAGTGGGAAAATTCGATAACCAACACTACTTTATTGATAAACATCCATCATACATTGTGTGCCTCTAATACACATTACTATCATATTACATGATGTTACAAGCTTAATACTTCCTAAAAGTAAGGTTCAGGCGTCCGAGTTTCAGGTGTGTGGCGTTGACCACCGTCGATGGTGCCGTATTCATCTTTATCTTTTTGATACCGTGATACAGCATTCTCGACTCTCCACCCATAACTAAGACATCTCCTGACCTAAGTACCAGTTTCTCTACGAGGTCGACACGCTTCTGCTCTCTAAATAAGAATTCGGCATCGTCACCAATGGACCAAGACACTACAGGCACTCCTTGTTCGAGAGATTCCACTGTCTCGTCCTTATCTTGGTGTAAACCAAGTCGTCCACCTTCTTCGTAGAAGTTAATAATACAAAGGTCCGCTTCAAGTGTCAGAATTGGATCAGCCTCTAGTTGCTGCGCGATCTCTACAACTTGTGCGTTAACCGCTTGAAATTCATCGGGTATTGCTGGTGGTGTTGCTCCGTCTTCCACTCGTGTCTTCTGGTATATCATGGTATAAGGATTCTAGTCCTTTCCCAAGCACATCATCTTCAGATTCATCTTCACTCCACCGGGGAATTCGGGTGTATAAAATCCTCCTGGACCCACTCCTAGTTCGTTGCATCGTCAGATGTTGGAAATTTATGCTTCGGGTGTCAGGTATCCTTTTAATAAGATCATACAAGGTCGGATGACCTGACACTATTAGTTGGTGATGTGGTGAGTGGTGATGTCGGCTTCTTCGGGGAGTGGGTTTGAAGGAATTGGTTAACAGATATTGAAGGTTCCTATGGTGGTAAATTGTATCTAACGTGAGTTCTAGTTTTAAACTAGTTCGGTTCATGCTCAATTCATAGAAGGATTTCTAGGTCATTCAAGTATTCACTCATGCAAACAATTCAAACATTTAGGCATGCTCTCAAGGATCAAAGGTGTTCGTAAGTACCTAAGCCGGACTTCGTGTCGGTCCCATCATGATTAATGATATGCAAGGCCGGCTGCCTCTGCGGTGCGCCCTTCTGAGCACCTCGGGACCCCTGTCCCTGTGAGGTCTGCTGGGCTTGTGCATCGCTGGATGTAACCTCCTTGCCTTCTCTTTGCTTAAAGCCTTGGTAGTTGCCTTTGGGCTTGGACTTGTTCGGGCACTCGAAAGAACGGTGACCCATTTGGTTGCACTCATAGCACTTCACTTCCTTCCCCTGGCAATCGACGCCGGTGAAATACCCCAAACCTTAATGTGTTAATTAATTGTGTAATTCTGATTTTTCTAAGGCTAATTAAGTCCTTAAGATTATTGGTGAAGAAATAAAAACCAAAAAGAAAAAGAAAATGCGTAAAAGTCACAAAACGTGAAAACGTGTATTTAATTATTTTAGGAGGTATATAACCTTCACTGGGGTTATAAATATATTTTTATACCCTGATTACACACTAAGAACATGTGGTAAAAATTCCGGAAGAAAACGGATCCAAATAACGCGTTAAAACGCTAACGGAGTCCTAAAGCGCGTTTTTCGAGAAAACCCGAAAACGTGACTTTAAACAGTTAAACGACCCCGTAAAAATTATAGTTGATTATATAACTATAATTAAACATTAATGGAAGCCTAAGAGCTATTAAAATTAACAAAACGAGAAAATTCCGGAAAACGGGCCCGGTTAGTGAATAGTACTAAACCGGGTAAATTACCGAGCGTTTCTGTAAATAACGAAAAACGCTCCAGCTGGTATACATTAGAGGGGCCGGTTTTTATTTAATAAAGCAGCCTCCCCTCACACACATAAAGCTAGAAAGAAAGAAAGAAAAGAAAAGAAAAGAAAGAAAAAGTAGAAAAAGTGACATCCTCTCTCTCCTCCCTCATTTCTCTCTTATCTCTCTCCCATCTCTTTTTCTCTCACTGTCTTCCTCCTCCCTTCTCTGGCTGGGGCGATTTTTGAAGATCTCCACAAGCTTCCATGGAAGCCCCTCTTCATCCCCATGCTCAAGCCACAAAAATACTCCAAATCAAAAACAAAACACATATTTGTGTTCCTCTCATCATTCTCTATCATCCTCTCTTTTCAAAATCCGAAAATAATGAAGTTCATCTCCATGGGTTTTTCCCATTTGAAGAGAAAATAGCATCAATGGGTAGCTTGGAGTCTCCTCTCTCTCCTAAGGTAAAAATGTTCAAGAAAAATTCATTTTTTCTTCACCCTCTTTCCGTGACCGATTTTGCCCCTCTTTGATACCCCATTTCCCTCTTGTTTTGGAGCTTCATTTCAATCCTCCAATGGTGGTGGAACCATCTCTTGATTCAAGGGTGAAAACCCCTCCTAAAACTCCAAAGGTAAACCCTAGAGATTGTGCTTTAAGCTCCTATATTGGGTTAGTGTGTTTCCAAGGGTTTACAATTTTAATTATGTTGAATTTTTGTGTTCTTTGGGTGTTGGCATGGAGTTGGGCAACTCCATTGCTACTTGACCGATTTTGATCAAGAAAGAGAGAAGGAGGAAATTGGAAAAGAGAAGGAGAATTTGTGAGCTTAAGGTAAGAAACTCACCTTAATGCTTATTTTTGATTATTTTTGAATTTGGGATGGGTAAATAAAGTAATGAACCCAATTTATGAATTGAAATCTATGTTGGAATTGTGTTTAGTTGAGTTTAGAGAGATTTGTGAAATTAATTGTGAATTAAAGGGCCTTGGAGCCAAGTGTTTTGAGTTTGTGTTTATATTGTGGTTTATATTGTGGTTTATTGAGATTTTGGAGATTATGTTATTGTTGATGGACTTTCAGGATTTATTATGTGCTGGTAGGACCCTTGAAAGGGTGTGTCTAGATTAGGAATGAAAAGGATGAGAATTGGTGAAAATGGATGTGTAAGGTTTATGGGGAGGTTATGGCAAACTTTTGGTAGAAAGTAAGTGTATTAAAGTGACTTGGTGAATTGAGGAACTTAGGAGTTCAGTTGGGTTGTTTATAGTAGATTAATAACCTTGAAATGGTAGATGGAGAATGGATATAAGGGAGTGTAAAATCTGTAGCATAATGATGCTTGGTAACTTGGAATTTCAAGAAAAGGAGTTAATGTTATGATAGTGGAAATGAGAGTGAACTTGGGTTTTTAGAAGTGTGTTGGTCTAGGAATGAATTGGTGTGGGAAAGATGTGATTGGTAAGGTTGGTGGAGGTTTATGAAACAACAAAAGAAGTTTCATGTGCACTGCTGTGCGTAAGGCAACAGAGAGAATAGAGAATTTTGTGAATTTGAACAAGAATTTAGTGGTGAGTTTGACCAATGGTTTGAGGAGGTTTAGAGCATGTTTTAGGGTGTTAAAACATGGAGGAAATGTGTGGAAAGATTAGGAAGTGATTAGAGGTGAATTAGGGGTTGAAAACTGATCAAAAACTGTAAATTTTGACAGTTCCAGGGGTGCTCCGGGTTTGCAAATCGGTACACAAACCCGGACCACACCAAAAACGCACCAGAAGGTCATCCCAGGGGGTGGTCCGGGTTTGTAAACCCGGACACAAACCCGGACCACATGTAAAAAGGGCCAGAAACGATTTTCTGTGTCTGGTCCGGGTTTGTAGACCCGGACACAAACCCGGACCATGCTAAAATTGTAGCAGAATGTGTTTTAAAGGTGTCTAATGATGGGGAAGTAAATGGTAATCGTTTTAGAAGATGATTAGGCATTGTTTGGTGACTTTTAAAGGCCATTGGATGTGTAAACAAGTGTGAGAGTGAATGTGTAAGTTGTGAACTTTAAATCACATAAGTAAGTTAAAGATAATGGGACAACGAGGTTAGTACGGGATTAATATTATCTTACATACCGTATGATCATGATGTTAATAAAAACAATTGATATACTACCAGTTGTTCAAAAATTATCCGGGGAGCGTGAGATGACGCGTTGGAGTAAATCCTCGGGAACATTGTAGAGTAACCCATGGTGTAAGGTATAGTTTTCTTGCAACCTGTGTCCTACCGGGTTACACCGGCTTGTATGCCAACTTGTTTTTCTGTGTGTTTGCCACCTTGCAAGATAAAGCATGAAATGAGTTTACAGTAATTCATTAATGTGGCGTAAATAATTCCGATACCGTTTAACCGTAATTATGTGTTAAACCGTAGTTAACCAACTCTAGGATCACATAAGAGATCAGTATTCGGATTAAACGTCCCAACCTACGAGAACGTTCTAACTACGGCTATCCGTGCGTTAGTGGTATATTGTGGTTGTGTGTGTTGTGTGTTGCCCTTGTTGGTGTGTTGTTGTTTATTGAATGCCGTTATCCATGATTGTTAAAAGGGATGTTACCTCCCTTGTGTGTGATTAACCAAGTTTATAACACCATACGGTGTCATGATGTGATAAGTTCCATAAGGGAACTTCTAACTAGTATGTATATATTATGGGGGGTGAGGAATCCGGTCGTTCCGGTCGCGCACGTTGTTTGGGAGTTGATGTCTATATTTGAATTAACTCCCACTCTGTTATGTTATGGTTGTTTTTCCTTCTTGGATTACAATCACCCACAAGATTAACCAAAGCTTACCTACCTTGATTATTATTCGAGGCTAGGGGGAATACTATTATGTTATGGTTGTTTTTCTTCCTTGGATTACAACCACCCACAAGCTTAACCAAGGCTTACCTACCTCACTATTATTTGGAGCTAGGGGGAAATTGTTATGGTGTGCTCGGGTCTATATTGATACCGACATATCTAAGTAATGTTATGTGTATTGGTGTGCTCGGGTCTAGATTAAGACCGGCACATCTAAGTAAAGTAAATATGTACGGTGTGCGGACATACATTTAGTCCGACACACCTTAAGTAAAGTGTACGTTCTCTAAGAAGAACAGTGGTGTGTTGTGTACATGTTGTTACGGAATGTGTGTGGTGATGTTGTGTAAGTTGATAACCGAAATCAACCCAAATTTAGTAAAATAAGTAATTAATTGTAACCCGATCGATTCGGATAGTGTTGTTTAATAAGAATTAAGTCCCGTTAAGGTAAAGCCCTCATGGGACAAGGAACACAATAAGGTGATCTAACCATTGTGATGTGTGAATGTTATGTTTGTATCCTTTTTTATTGGATGGGTGTGATTCATAAACATGATATGTGTGTATAGCTTTTATGCATGTTGTAAATTTAACTAACCACATGCTTAGATGACAAATAGTTGTGCGTGGCCCGGTAGTATGCGGGCTGCACGATTACCATGCCAGCAAAGGTGCTGACCCCCTCTGGGGGCCCCCATTACTTTTCAGGTACAATGAAGCTGGCAGCCGTTCGAGAGTAGGACGGGGTAGCTGTTTATGTATGGGTGGTTATTTAGCTTAGCGTGATATCGATAATGGAATGTATTAGACTCAGTACAGTTGTAATGTAAATGTATTTGTTTCAGTTTAGAAACGGTTGGTAATGTAAAGTGTAGTGCTCGGTAATCTTGTCCATCAGACCGGTACGTTGTGTATGTATTAGCCTTGTTAGCCACGTGGGTGGCTAACGGAGAGTAGCACCCAAGGATTAAGTTATGTGTTGAGTTTTAATTCTGCTGCAACCGTTCGTTAAGTGTCATATTTATAGTTGGGGTGTTACAAAAAGTGGTATCAGAGTGAAGTATCGCTCTGATGACTGGAAATACCGAGCTTAGGAGGTATCGAGTTAGGAGTTTAAGATTTGGGTTAAGGGATGAGTGATAGCGTGAGAGATACACAAGTTATGGATTACCAGTGTGTACTGGAAACCTACAATATCCTTCCCGCCCTCCACAACCCCTGTTTTATAACTCGGGAAAGAACGCCAGAGAGATGGAAAGTCCACTCATACTCGGAAACAACCCGATCTAGCTGTTATGAATTATTCCTGTAAGAACCATAACCTGTCATACGGTAGATTCCAAGAATTGAGAATCCCAGAGACGGATCCTGTTTGAACACCTTTACCTGCGCTTAATAGCGGAAGATTAAGAATCCTATCTATAGGAGACTAAAATTTCCGGCGACCTGGGTTGACATGCCTAGCAGTCGAGGAAACCCAGCCAACAAGAAAGAAAGCACTAACTGTGCACAGAAGCGGATAAAGGAGGAGCAACCAACCCGAGCACATGTCTACGGGACCACAATTGTTAAATAGTACCGACAATGGTATAGTAACCGACTAAGGAACTAGTCAAGGTTGGATGATTCCAAACCTACAGCGCCAAAGAGGCTGTAATACCCGATTATCATGGTTTAGACCATTATGGGAGTATCAGTGAAACATACTTCGATAGGACTACGTAGTAGTACCTGAACAAGAATCAAGTCTCGGTAACCACTGAAAATGCGTGGGGACGAACATTAAGGAAGAGCATAGAGTTAAGTGAATGGAGAGTCACCCTAGTTAACGACTACCATGTCAAGACCAATGAGAGTCGCTCGAATGTTCTATTATCAAGACAGTAAGGTCAAAGGAAGAGCCAACAAGGCTACCGAATAATGTAATGATAGAAGTAGTACCGCAACCACTATGCGTTGAACCGATAACCAGCCAGTAGGGCGCACTTGCCATGGCAAGTGCTGCAATAAAAGGACTATTCGGGAAAGATTTTAATAACTACGAAGTACTTAGTGGAGTATCGTATTGGTGAATGATGTAGTTATAGAATCACGAATGCAAGAAGTTGGAAAGTGAAACATGGGAGGGCTTAGTGGCCTAACCATTGTATGTGAAGATTTACCAGTCATCGAGAAGCTAGACTTGGTCAAAGCGTGAGAACATTTTAAATACCAGAAGGATTTTCTTATAAACCCAGTTTTTCTTCTAACCTAGATTTATTTCAAACCGTTTTCACACCCACATTTTCTTCCAACTCATATTCAGTTCAAACCTTCTTCTAAGCCTAAATTTCTCTTAAACTTCATATTTACTTTAAAACCAAAACCAGAAGACCTACACCGGCCTCAGCACCACAGTAGGTAAATTGTGCCCAGTTTGCTTTCGAGCAATCTTAGAACAATCCTACAACCCGAGGGTATTAACCTTAGGGAAGGAATCTAATTCGTACTTAATACAGACAGTGGATAAATTGCCCTTAATTAAGTTCAAAAAGCACCAAGGTGCATTATCATCGGACGAGATAGGGGGAGTTGACAACAGAATACTTCACCTAGGCGTGTGACAGACACTACGAGTATACGAAAATGAAAAGTGGGACGACCGCACTCCGATAGGAGCTTGCGGGCCTGACAGACCTACTTATAGGTTAGTCGGGTAAGTAGCAATGTATCAGTAGGGTACCCCACGTATGTATACGAGTGGAGTCAGGAACACGGGAAGTAGTCGACTCCATACTATGGTCAGCAGTAAAAGTTAAACAAGAGCAACGAATTGCCAAGAATGGTTGAAGTAAAGGAACCCAGTTAAGTTAACGAAACTAAAAGAATTAGTGAATCCATTTTGAGGAAATGTTTATGAGTCAAGAAGCGTGGAGCGCACTGACTAGTAAGTAAAGACATCTCATATGTCTCAAGAATCCCGAGGAATAAAACATGACAGCTGGAACAAATACCCTGTCTATACATAGTAAGGCCAATGCCTAATATGGACACGTTAATATGCAACAAATGGGATGAAACTCCCGGAATGATCACCCAGACTACTAGGGAATATCGATCTTCACAGAAGAGGATAGTAAACCCAGTAAAGAACGAAAAGCAATGTAGCTAACTAAACGTGTACGAGCCAGATGTAATGGCATAACCTAGTAACACCTAGGAGCTGTCCTGAAGGGTGTTTGGGTCAACAGTTGTTGAACGAGATGTCGTGATTGAAACACAAGAGTTGAAGCTAATACTCTGTTTAAACATAAGTCGTCAGGAGGTAAACGGACATTCTTAAGGGGCATCCCATATAAGAAAGCATGATGCAACGACCTCGTCAGGGAGCCCAATACAACCTCTAAACCATGCGATGGTGTACAGAGAAGTAAAAATTGTGTGAACAGCCTATAATGAGCAGAGCTCGAGGCAATGAGGCTTATAGCCACAGACCAAATGTGTTATGCAAGTTTAATCGATTGTATAAGTTTAGGTTGTGCAAGTGAATAGAGCGGAGAACGAACCACTGCTTTAAGAGTGGGGATACCTCTTGATATTGTGAAACCGCGGGAGCGGTAGTTATGTGAACCAAGTTCAAGAAGTATGTTAAGCGTTGACCATATCGTTATTACCCAAGAATGATTTGAATAAGAATAATACGAAAGGAAGTGTTTGTACCAGTTGTGGAGACCGGAAGAGTAAAAGTCTAATAGCAACCACCATAGGTGTGTGATGCTAAATATAGAGCGAACAACGCTCAAGGAGCATAAAGACTCGAAAAATAGTGTATTCAGTAGTCGTCCAAATAATTGACGAACCATAATATGAATGATGGAAGTACATGTGTGAAAGCTAATATGAAAGTGGATGTTATGTAAGTTAGTGTGGTACGGGAAGTAAGAACATGGTGTGCAGCAAGCGACCAATACATGTGAATAAATCACACAATAATATGGAGTTGATGAATAAATATGGTAGACAGACCGGTTAACAAGGAAACAACGTCCATTCCTATTGCAATCGCATAAGAGATTTACTGCCAAGGGTTTACGCCTCTGCACTCTGTATGACTGAGTGTTTTGGTATTGTACTTGCGCAGTAATGATCGAGTGGGATAGCTAGGAATTTAGGGAAATGTTAATTGTGGTAGAAGTAGAAAGAGAGTTATGACGCTATAAGCACCAAATGCAAGGTCGTACCAATGGAAGAATACTTGTACAAAACCATATGTGGAGGCATGATTAGCAATAAGCGACTGTAGTAACACGGAATACCAAATACCGGTATGCATTATACCTCAAGTGTTGGAACTAACCGAGGGAGCACTACATATTAGGTAGTAGCCCGACCTCAACCGACAGTAAGTCGAAAGAGGCCAAGTGAATAATCGTGAGATACATAACAGTATACTCAGTGAATTGTCAGAGATGTGGATGGAAAGTTTAATAACTCACCGAATTCGCTCATGATAAGAGATACCACGCGTCGGTTGAGAAACCATGCTTCATAAGATGAAGGTGATAAATGGGAAATGTACAATACATTATGAAAAACAACGAATGGGGCAAACTAAGCTCTAAAATTATCAGGGTCGCGCAGCAGAAGCTAGTAGACTGTGATTCAATTGTGGAATGTGCATAATGAATATGAGTAAATGGCTAATTATCAAACACCTAGAAGCGTGACGGCCAGAATTGAAACCGGTTATGAGTTAAATAAACTCCAATGAGAATTCTTGGTTCAAGGACTAAACTGCCAATAAGGTTAAGATCATCCAACCAGAAAGCATTGTACAATAGACCACGTGGAAGTCAAAATACTTCACGACGGTAGAACATTTTAAACCAATGTTCAGTGATAGATTACGTGGGCGTAATCCCTTTTTAAGGGGGGTAGCGCGCAGAACCACTTAGTGTGTTTTACCGTACAAGAGTACGTGAACTATGGGTGCATAGCACAAAATAATTTGTTTGGATGATTGGTACGTGTGTTACATAAACATACGCATGCATTCATGGTTTAATTGTGGTAATTGCGCACAGAAGATGCGAATACCATTGTGATAAGTGTGCCTACTTTGTAATCTATTGTGTGAGAGTACAAGTGTAAGGGAGTAAAGAAACTCCCAGGGAACTAAAACCCCAACAGTGCATGTTCATATAATACTAAAGGTAAAACCGTGTATTGTATTTTGATATATATATATATATATACCGTATTGTGATTTATGAAGAGGTATGAAACCGATATAGAACCTAGCGAGAATTAAATTCCCTAGGTAACTTGATTAAAGGCGAATGGAGATAACTGATAGACGGAGTTCTATCCCTTGGAGATGTGATGATTATGACTAGAATGGTTGAAAAGATAGAAAATTGGAAATGAGCGAATTAGTTGTTGTTTGAAATTGAAGTGGGAGGTGAAACTTGATTTTTATGAGATCAAGGGAAGCCGAACACAAATTGGGGTGGAAGGATAGTTCAACACTGATGCTGATCACATCAGGGTTGGATGACTCTTGAAGCTCCCTATAAGTGGTCACAAATAATCACGTTAAGAACAAGATGCAGTTAGCACAAATTAGACTTGGAGTTGTATTGCATTTTCAAAAGAATTTTAAATTGGTGTTTTCAAATCTTCAATTGGTATTTTCAAGACTTCAATTAATATTTCCAAGATTCTTGAATGGTATTTTCAAAGGAAGGATTTCTTTACTTGACCTTGTAAAAAGGATTTTCAAAAAGTACTTTCCAATAAAGGATTTCGTTCCACTTAACTTCATAAAGAATATTTTCGTATTACTTGCTCACGAGCTGAGGACGTATGAGCCTTTGTCTTCGGACCGGTAACATAAGAAGTATATTTTAAAGATGTATGTGATTGTTTTGATCTTCCAAAGGAACGGGGACCAGAAGGTGTCCATCGCGACCGGGTTCTGCGGGATCACAGTGTATATGTACTCGACATGGGACTCGAGCCCATGAAGAGATGGAAAAGGTATTTATGATTGTTATACATGCTAAGACGTATTGTGTGATATGTGTGGTAGATGTTATCCAGGCCTATGAGCCTGAAAGTGATATGTTATCTAGTCCTATGAGTATGAAGGTTGATGTGTTATCCAGACCTTGGGTCTGAAGGTTTATGTTAAGTGTAATCAATATGTGAGATTCGTGTTGTAAAAGTATACCCGGTATTCAAATTTAAGGATGCATGGGAAGTTATTGTAACACCCCATCCAACAACAACACCCTTAACAACTAACTGCAGCGGAAAACATGCTTCATCACATTACTTAACTCGTTGGTGTTACACGCCGTTAACCACCCACGTGGCTAACAAGGCTATTACATATACATTGTATCGGTCTGATGGACTAGATTCCCGAGCGACTACACATTACTATCCCTTTCCATTAACAACAAAAACATACACATACCTTCCAACTGTACCGAGTATTTACAAACTAATGCCGATAACAATTTCGGTCTTACTACACCTACTGTACATATACAACTTAAATGACTACCCATGTACAAACGACTACCCCGTTCTACTCTCGAACGGCTTCCAGCTCCTTGTACCTGAAATAGGAAAAAGAAGAGAAAGGGTGGCCCCCCAGGGGCTCAGCACCTTTGCTGGTATGGTAATCCCGCAGCCCGCATGCTACCAGGCCACGCACAACTAATTGTCGTCTTAGCATGTGGCTGATTATATTTGAATCATGCATGCAACTATAAACACACAACACATTACATCCCACCACTATGGGGCTCAACAACAGATAACACATCCATACTTGATAAGTCACTCATTGTGTTCATTAACCCTAGAGGGTTCTCCTCTAGTGGAGCTACTTCCTTAATAGACGACACTTACCCAATAATCGGGTTATCCATAAACGTCTCTTTTCTAAACTGGGATTCACATACACAACATAACAACACTTTTCACGTTTCAACGTGCACATAACATAACATCGCAATGGGAATTGCAGTACAACAATAACACATCACAAAACGGGAACGGTTCTCTTAGGAACCAACCCAAACATAGTTAATTCACCTGTGAGCCTAGAGAATGATATTACCCTCATGTTAAGCTAGTTATACAACACTCATTACCGTCCTAATAGTCGGACGAGTAACTTAAGTTAAGATGGTTTGGATATAGTGACCCGAACACAGCACACAAACACATGTTCCCCCTAAACCGATCATAAGTCAGGATAGCTAAGCTTTGGAGTAAGCTAATGGGAGATCGTAACCCGTGGAGGAAACAACCATAACAGAGAGGAGGGTAAAGCTAAGAAGGATACCCACTCCCAAACAACACACGACCGGAAACAACCGGATTCCTCACCCTCCATAATATATATATATATATAAACATAGTTAAGGGCTCCACTGTGGAACCTAACACATCCATACACCATACAGTATTACAACTGGGTTAAACACACAAGGGAGGTCCATACATTCACACACAAACATTACACAATTAACTCACGCATAACCGTGGTTAGAACGTCCCATGGTTCGGGTCGTTAAATCCGAATACCGATCTCTCATGTGATCCTAGACTCAGTTAGCTAAGGTTTAACACTTTCGAGGTTAAATGGTATCGGAACTAGACACGCCACATATATGAATTACTGTAAACTCATTACATGTTTTATCATACAACGTGGCAAACATACAGAAAAACACATTGGCATACAAGCCGGTGTAATCCGGTAGGACACAGGTTGCAAGAAAACCATACCTGTCACCACGGTCCACTATATTGTGTCCTCCTAAGTTCCTCGAACAATTCTCGAACAACTGGTAATATCACAATTACTTTCATTAACATTGGGGTAACATGTTTGTTTAACGTCTAATGCGCCCATAGTTAGCCCCGTCATCCCGTTATACTTAGTTTACTTATGTGATCTCAAGTTCACAACTTACACATTCACTCTCACACTTGCTTATACATCCAATGGCCTTTAAAACTCTCCAAACAAGGCCTAAACATCATCTAAAACCATTATCATTCACTTCCCCATCTTAAACACACTTAAAAACACTATCTGGTGCAAATTTGGACTGGTCCGGGTTTGTGTCCGGGGTTGCAAACCCGGACCAATCCCGGAATTCAGTCTCTGCCAAGAAAACACACTGGTCCGGGTTTGTGTACCTAGATGTAAACCCGGACCAATTGATAAATCAGGTTTCTGCCGTGTTTTAAGTGTGGTCCGGGTTTGTGTACTTGTCTGCAAACCCGGACCAAGTCTGTAGGTGATTAAATTTGACAGTTTTTGAACTCTTTTCAACCCCTATTTCACCTCCAATCCTTTCCTAAATTTTCCACATGTTTTCTACATGTTTAAACACCTTAAATCATGCACTAACCCTTTGTAAATCATCACCAAACTTGTTACTCAATTACTTGTAAAATTTCTTAACACTTACAATATTTTCCTTAGGTACCTAAGTGTTAGTTTTATACCTACAACACCACTAACCAAAGTGTTACCTCACTAACACTACCACTACTCCATAAACATTATTTCTAACAAACACCTCCTTTACACAACTCCCTCTATTTTCCACACATTTACACTTAGACATTCACAAGGCACCTTAACACCTAAAACATCATAATTCACTTTCTTTCACCATCTTAACACTTAACAATTTCTTAGTACCTTCTAGGTCATAAAACCTCATTACAACACATAAACTCCTTTGTTTATCAACTAAACTTTGCCATAGGTTCTCTTGTATATTCTCACACCCAAACACTTAGGTTTTCACCTTTTTGACAACCAAGAACACTTAATCACATTCCTTACACACAAACATTTCATTTTCCATCCTTTAACCATCCAAGACATTTATGTTCACAAGAAATGTTCCTTACACATGACTAAACCTTTAAATTACACTACATCACAATATAGTGTATAAACTTAAATTGCTTGGCACTTAGGCCCTTAAATAACATGGCTCTTACGCCCCTAAATAACATAAACCTTAAACACTGAATTTCCCACATAATATATGCCTTTGACCTGCAAATACACTCAACATCACATATGCCCTTTAATAATCTCCTTAAGAACAATTCACTAGCTCTTTTCCCATTGGCTCCTTAGGTATTTTATTAAGCAAATCAAGCTCATTTTTCCTAAGGCATTTAAACTACATTGAGATAGTTTGTTTACTTCTTTTCCTTCACAAGTTTTTCATTGTAACCCCTTGCTCCTTCTTTGATAGAAAACCGGCAAGGCTTTGATTGCTTGTTAAACTTCTAATCAATGTACAATCAAGGTAATGAGTATTCAAGCTTCATGCTTAATCTCATTGTAAACCCTAGTTACATATATTGTCTTAACACATTAAGATAATTGTTTCACCTTAGAATTGAAAGAGAGCTTGAATAAGTAACAAGAGAGGACTCCTCCTAGCCCTTTGAAGATCGAAATGAAGCTACGGAAGAACAAGAGAAGACACCATTAATGGTGAATTTTCGGACATCACCAAAACATGAAGGAAATGTTATTTTTCTTTGAGTTTACTTACCTTGAAACAATGGAGAATGACAAGGCATGAAAATATGAGCTCACGCTCCTTCAATGGTGAATCTCCATGGCACCGAAATGGAGCTCTTGAAGATTTGAAAAGAGAGAAGTGTGGAGCTTGGCCTAACTAAGACAAGTATGGTCTTAGAATTTGATTTGGTACATGGAGCTAGAAGATATAAGCTATGGAAGTTGAGAAATGATGAAGTTGCTTTAGCATAACCGATGGAGAAGGAAGAAGAAGATTGGAGACCATGGGAAATGAAGAAGGAAAGAAGAGAATGAGAAAGAACCTTGTTTTTGGAGATATTTGTAAGTTAAAGCAAATAGTAACTAGCTTTATCACTTCCTTTCTTTCTTATTAAACTAACAAGGGGGATGACTCATCCCTTGTCAAAAACCGGCCCCCATTATGTAATAAGGGTTGTTTTAGTCTTTGTTGACCAATTAACTTACTTATATTAACTTATGTTATAAACTAGCTTATTTTTGTTACTATTCACAAACTAAGGCACATATTTGTGAAATTTTTGATTTCCCATTGATTTAGACTTCCAAATGTGATACTAAATAGTACAAATATTAATTAAAGAGTAATGATGGACATTTAGCCACTCAAAACTCATTTACAAGACAATTTTTCAAAAATGTGCTTTAAGACTCCTTAATGCACATTTTGTGTTTTAACTTGTTTTCAAGCTTGGGTTTCTTTGGTAATTGATTTTATATGTTCATTAACATGTAAATAAGGTATAGGTATGACCTTTAGGTCTTATACAAATTTTTCCCAAGCTTAGAGCACATTTTTGCCCATATTGACTTTAAGGTATTTATTTGTGTTTTGTTTGGTTTAATCGTCTACCAAGGTTTCCTAAGGATTTAATTAGCCTTATTAAATCATAATTGAATATTATTAAGTCTTGGTAGGCTCTTTGGGTCCTAACCAAGTTCACTCCAAGCTTAGAGCATGTTTTTGCTCAAGCTGTGTCTTAGTGCTTTATTGTGTTTTACTATGGTTTAAATTGTTCACTGATGTTTCTAAGGAACTTTTTAGCCTTTAAATACCATATTTTAATGTTTAAACAACATATCAAGGTTTGGGGTATTTCAATCTACCCCCCTTAAAAGAACTTCATCCTCGAAGTTCACACTTCCCACACATCATTGGATTAGAATACGGGGATTACTTACAAATAAAACTTCCATAACCAAACATACTTTACATCATACCCTCGGACTTAACGGTCTGGGTAACATATACACTTCCATACATAACATAACATACTTACATGATAACCTCAGACTCAATGGTCCGGGTATCTTAACAACATTCACACTTACATAACAACCCTTAGACTCTCGGGTCTGGGTAACATAACAACATTTAGACACATAGGTCTAGGTAACATAACAACATTTAGACTCATAGGTCTGGATAACATAATAACAGTTAGACTTATAGGTCTGGATAACATAACACTTTCGGAACTCAACCACATTAGGACTCAAGGTCAAAATAATATTTATTACACATACCACGCAACATATCTTAGCATGTATGGCAACCAAAAATATCTTTTGTGTACACTGTGATCCCGCATAACCCGGTCGCGATGGACACCTTCTGGTCCCCGTCCCTTTGGGAGATCAAAACAATCACTTAATCTTTCTTTTAAAACATGTGTACTTCTCATGCATACGTCCTCGGCTCGTGAGCAAGTACTACAAAAATATTCTTTGATAAGTAAAAGTACTTTCATAACGTAAGGTATCTATCGACGTTTTATAGATATCAATTCAAAATCCTTTTGAAAACGCATACAACTCCAAGTCCAACTTATGTTCTTTATTTCTTTTCCTTAGCGTGGTTATTTGCGACCACTTATAGGGAGCTTCAAGGATCATCCAACCCTGATGTGATCAGCATCAGTGCTGAACTATCCTTCCACCCCAATTTGTGTTCGGCTTCCCTTGATCGCATGCAAATCAAGTTCCACCTCCCACTTCATTTTCAAGCTTCAGGTAAATCACTCATTTCCAATTTTCTATCTTTTAGTCTTTCTAGTCATAATCATTACATCTCCAAAGGATAGAACTCCGTCTATCAGTTATCTCCATTCACTTTAATCCTGTTACCTAGGGAATCTTATTCTCACTAGGTTCTATGTCGGTTTCATACCCTTTCACGAATCACTATATTACATATATAAATATATTTTTTATCAAAATACAACACTCGGTTTCACATTTATACATTGTTAGGGTTTTTGTTCCCCCGGGAGTTTCTCTACTCCCCACACTTGTACTATCACACACCACTGTTAACGAATAAACACGCTTATCACAATGGTATTCGCATCTTCTGTGCGCAATTACCACAATTAAACCATGAATGAATGCGTATGTTTATGTAACGCACGCACCAATCATCCAAACAAATTATTTTGTGCTATGCACGACATAGTTCACGTAAACTTGTACGGTAAAACACACTTAGCGGTTTTACGCTCTACCCCCCTTAAAAGGGATTACGCCCACGTAATCAATCACTGAACATTGGCTTAAAATGTTCTACCGTCGTGAAGTGTTCTAACTTCCACGCGGTCTGTTATACAATGTGTTCTGGTTAGAGGATCTTAACCATATTGGCGGTTTAGTCCCTAAACCAAGAATTCTCATTAGAGTTTATTTAACTCATAACCGGTTTCGGTCCTGGCCTGTGAGGCTTCTAGGCATTAATAATTAGCCATTCACTCTTGTTCACTATGCACATTTCTACTGCGCAACTTTGATAACTGTAGAGCTTAGTTTGCCCCACTCGTTATTCTTACTGTATTGTACATCTCCAATTTTCACCTTTATCTTGGTAATAACGGTTTCTCAACCGATGCGTGGTATCTCTGACCGCGCGCGAATTCGGTGAGTTACAAACTTTCTATCCACTTTCATAATAATTTATTGTATATACTGCTATGTATTTCACAATGATTGACTTGTTTCCTTCCGACTTACTGTCGGTTGAGATTGAGCTACCACCTAATGTGTAGTTCTCTCTCGGTTATTTCCCACACTTGAGGTATATTCCATACCAATATTTGGTATTTAGTGCTACTGTAGTCACTTGTTCTTAATCATGCCTCCACATTTGGTCCTGTACAAGTACTCTTTCATTGGTACGTCTTGGCATTTCCTATGCATCAGTCACTATGGCGTTATAAGCCGCTTCCTGTTTCCACCATAATTAACATTTCCAGAATCCTATCCATCACACTCGATCATTACTGTTCAAATGCAATACCAAAACACTCAGTCATACAGAGTGCAGAGGCGTAAACTCTTGACAGTAAATCTCTTATTAGCAACGGAATCCACACTGAGTTCCTTATCACATAGTACCAACTACTGGCTTATTGCCCAGTCTGTTTATCATCACTTACCTTGCATCTCCACTGAGTTTAACTCATAACTGGTCTTTCTCATTGTATAACATCAACTTATATGGTATTCACAGTCATATTAGCTTCCACACATATACTTACATCATTTGTATTATGGTTCGTCATTCATTTGGATGACTACTGAATGCTCCTTGAGCGTTGATCACTCGAGTTACAAACCGGCGTTATTCAGCTCGGTTCTTCACTTATACTCACATGCTACCAAACTATTTGTTCTCTCGCAATGACAACATGGTCAATCCTTAACATATTTCTTGAACTCGGTTCACACAACTACCGCTCTAGCGGTTTCACAGTATCGAGAGGTATCCCCACTCATAAAGCAGTGGTTCGTTCTCCGCTCTATTTACCTGCACAACCTAGACTTCTACAATTGATTCAAATTTACATAACACATTTGCTTGTGGCTTAGTAGCCCTACTGCCTCGAGCTCTGCTCATTGTAGGCTGTCCACACACATCTACTTCTCTATACAACATTACATGGTTTGGACATCATATTGGGCTCCATGACAAGGTCGTTACATTCCGTTTCCTTTCATGGGGTGCCCCCTTAGGATTGTCAGTCTGTCTCCTGACAACTTATGCTTAAACTGGGTGTTAGTTTCAGTCCTTGTGTTTCGGTCACATTATTTCATGCAACAATTGTTGATGCGAACACCCTTCAAGGATTGCTCCTGGGTGTTGCTAAGTTATGTCATTATATCTGGTTCGCACTTATTGGTATATTTAGTTAGCCACGCCGTTTTGCATTCTTAACTGGCTTATTATCTTCTTCTGTGAAGATCAACATTTCCTGGTAGTGTAGATACTCATTCTGGGAGTTTCATCCCGTTCATTGCACATTAATGTGCCCACATTAGGCATCTGCTTGCCATGCACAGGCTGGGTCACTATTCCAGCTATCATGTTTACCCCTCGGGATTCTTAAGACATATGTGATGTCTTTACATAACAGTCAGTGCACTTCGCACTTCCTGACTCTTAAACATTTCCTTAAAATGAGTTTACTAATTCCTTTAGTTTCGTTAACTTAACTGAGTTCTTTTACTTTAACCATTCTTGGTAATCCGTTGCTCTTGCTTAACTTTTACTGCTGACCGTAGTATGGAGTCGACTACTTCCCGTGTTCCGGACTCTTCTTGTATACATATGTGGGGTACCATGCTGATACATTGCTACTTACCCAACTAACCCATAAGTAGGTCTGTCAGGCCCACAAGCTCCTATCGGAGTGCGGTCGTCCCACATTTCAGTTGGTACACTCATAGTGTCCGTCACACGCCTAGGTGAAGTATTCTGTTGTCAACTCCCATATATTTTCCTATAACAACATGCATTCCGTGCTTCCCGAACTTAATCGATGGAAAGTTTATCCACTGTTGTATCTTTATCAACTACCCTTGGGTTTACTGGTTTGGTTTAAAAGAAGGTTAGAAAGAAGTATTGGTTTGAAAGAAAACTTTGGTTTTGAAAAAAGGTTTGAAATAAATCTGAGTTTGAAAGAAAAATTTTCATGGTTTCACAACATCTTCTTGCCTTAACCAAGTTTAGCTTCTTGCTGACTGGTGTACTTCCAATTACAGAGGTTAGGCTATCAAGCCCTTCCACGGTTATGATGATCTCACTTAACTTCATGGTACATTCCTAAGTACTTCGTATTTGTTAACAATTTTCCCGAACAGCCCTGTTATAGCAGCACTTGCCATGGCAAGTGTGCCATGCTAACTGGCTATCGGTTAAACACACTCCGGTTGCGGTGTTGTTCTTACCCGCACTATCATCAGTGGCCTTGTTGACCCTTACTTGACCTTACAGTCTTGACATTAAATCCTCTGGGCGACTTCTCACTATATTCACATGATAATCATTAACTAGGGTGTTTCCCATTCTGGAGACCCCTTTTTCCTAGTATTGTTTCCTCTTCGTAGCCCGCTCCACGCATTTGTCGTGGTTACTGAGACTTGTCTCTTGTTTGGGCACTACGTTGTAGTTCCTTAGTTGGTTGGTATACCGTTGGTGTATTATTTAACAACTGTGGTCCCACAGACACACGTCTTGGGTTCTGTTACTTACTTCTTGCCTGTTGCACGGTCGGTGCGTTGCAAGCTGGTTGTTCTCGACTGCTCGGCATGTCGACCCAGGTTCCCGGAAATTCTATTCTCCTATGCATAGGATTCTTCATTCTTCGCTATTAAATGCAGTTGACATTGTTTAGATGGAAACCGTCCCCAGGATTCCTCCTTTTTGGGATCTACCATACGACAGGTTCCCGTTCACACAGAGGTACTTAATAACAGCCAGATCGGGTATTCCCGAGTAAGAGAGGACTTTCATCTCTCTAGCGTTCTTTCCCGAGTTATAAAACAGGGATTATGGAGGGCGGGATGGATATTGTAGGTTTCCAGTACTCACTGGTAATTCCTAACTAGCGTATCTCTCACGCTATCACTCAACCCTTAACCCCCAAGTACTGAAATCCTAACTCGGTACTTCCTAAGCTCGGTAATTCAGTCATCAGAGCGATACTTCGCTCTGATACCACTTTTTGTAACACCCCATCCAACAACAACACCCTTAACAACTAACTGCAGCAAAAAACATGCTTCATCACATTACTTAACTCGTTGGTGTTACACGCCGTTAACCACCCACGTGGCTAACAAGGCTATTACATATACATGGTATCGGTCTGATGGACTAGATTCCCGAGCGACTACACATTACTATCCCTTTCCATTAACAACAAAAACATACACATACCTTCCAACTGTACCGGGTATTTACAAACTAATGCCGATAACAATTTTGGTCTTACTACACCTACTATACATATACAACTTAAACGACTACCCATGTACAAACGACTACCCCGTCCAACTCTCGAACGGCTCCAGCTCCTTGTACCTGAAATAGGAAAAAGAAGAGAAAGGGTGGCCCCCTAGGGGCTCAGCACCTTTGCTGGTATGGTAATCCCGCAGCCCGCATGCTACCGGGCCACGCACAACTAATTGTCATCTTAGCATGTGGTTGATTATATTTGAATCATGCATGCAACTATAAACACACAACACATTACATCCCACCACAATGGGGCTCAACAACAGATAACACATCCATTGAAATACCCCAAACCTAAGTATTCTAAGTAAACATCAATTTATGATGTAGTAAGGCTAAAATATGCCTTAGAAATATTGGTAGACAATTAAAACCAAGGAAAACACAAGAAAACGCCTTGAGGGCAATTAAGGCAAAAATGTGCTCTAAGCTTGGAGTGACTTTGATTAGCACCCAAATACCATTATAAGACTTTATTAACATGCTAATGGACATGTTAAATCAATTAACAAAGAAAAACCAGCTCAAAAACAAGCTTAAACACAAAATGTGCTTTAAGACTTCTTAAAGCACATTTTTGAGAAATTGTCTTAGAAATGAGTTTTGAGTGGCTAAATGCCCATGATTACACCTTAATCAACATGTGTACTAATTATTATCACATTAGGAAGCCTAAATCAATGGGAAACCAAAAATTTCACGAATATGTGCACTGATTAGTGAATAGTGCTCAAATAGTGCTAGTTTTGACTTAAGTCAACCTTAATTATTTAAATGGCCAAACAATGCCTTATGTATGTTAATTAGTAAGGGGGGACGGTTTTAAGGGGATGAGTCACCGTAGACTTCATCAAATAAGAAAATAAGAAGAGATAAAGTAAAGAAAGTTACTATTTGCTTTTATAAAGCAAAATATCCTTTATTAGCCTACCTCTCTCCTCTCTTCTTCATTTCTCTTCTTCACCAACGAGTTCCTCTTCTTACTCTCTGTTCTAAACCGTTCCCAAACAGCACCATTGTTGCCTAACCTTGCTTTGCCCACCAAATCTTCATTTTAGCTCCAAATCAAAAACAAAGCATAGATTTCTCTTAGTTGGACCAAGGCCTTGCTTCTTATCTTTTCAGAATTTGAAAAGCCTCATTTTGGAGCCATGGGAAATCGCCATTGAAGGGGGAAAAATAAGCTTGGAGGGTGCATTAGCTTCTCCATTCTCTTAAGGTAAATAATATGTAAGAAAAGTTAGGCTTCCACCATTTCTCCACATTACCGAAAATTACTACTCATGGGGCTTCATTTTTATCCATTGTTCTAGCTTGATTCTATTCTCCAAGGGCTAGAGGAGGTCCTTCTTGATTCATATCCAAGCCTACCTTAAGACTTCAAGGTGAAATATTCATTATAAGACCTTAAAACACATTTCTAACCTAGGTTTTCATTCCTTATGGTTAGTGTATTGTTTAGCACTCATGTGAGTCATTGAATATTGATTAGAACATTGGCAAAGGAAATTTAATGGGTGGCCGAGATTCATTCAAGAAGAAGGTCTAAGGAGGAAGTTAAGATAAGCTTGGAAAAACAAGGTAAATTGCTTACCTAATGGTGGTTTAAGGTTTAAGGGGTGGTATTTAGATAAGTACTAATGTAGCTTAAAGCTTACATTATGTAATGGGTTATATAACCTAGTAAGATAAGTTAAAGGTGGATTTTAAGAGCATTATAACTACTATGAGATTGATGGGTGTAATTGCAGGTTGAAAGCTATTACATGTGGGAAATTCAGTGTTTAAATTCATGTCATTTAAGGGCCTAAGAGCCATGTCATTTAAGAGCCTTAGTGCTATGCAATTTAAGATTATTGCACTATATTGAGTTTATTATGAATGAGTTGATTTGGCTGAGAAAATACAATGAGAAAGGACTCGATGTGTGTGAGATGATTGTATGAGAAAAACCATGCATTTGGGCATGATAATATACTAGAGGAGCTATGGCAAAATTTGAGTGGAAATGAGTTAACCAAGTTGTTCTCGAGGTTTAGAATGGCCTAGAGTTGTCTAGGAGGAGTTAGAGATTAGGAGGGTGTAAATTGTGTGCTAAGATTGTGTACAAAGGGTTTGAGTGTTTATGATTGAATTAAGGGTGAAAAGCTAAATGTTGGGTGTAGTAATATACTAAGAAAGTCATGTCAAGATTTGGAGAGAAAACTAAGTGTTTAAGGTGTTCTAAGGAGATTTTATGACTAAGGATGTTCTAGTAAACATTAAGGGTTGTTTTGGTGAAAATGGTTAAACCATGGATTTCTTGAGTACTAGGAAGACCTAGGAATGTATAAGAGGGACAAGGGGTTATAATGGTGAGCATGTGCTAGATTATATATAGCTTTGAGAAGTTTGAGTAAAGCAAATGGGTGTGCAAAATGATGCTTGAGGAGTAGTTACGACGGTGGTGATGAAACATAATGATTAGTTGAGGTCTTAGGCAAAGTCACAAGAGGGAAGTGTAAGGAATCAAGTGTTAAGTGTATGAATTTTGTAAGAAATTGAGTGTCAAGTTTGGTGATTTTTGTGGAAGGTTTAGTACATGTTTTAAGGTGTTTAAACATGTAGGAAACATGTGGAAAGATTGTGGAATGAGTGGGAAAAGATTGGGGTGAATTTGGAGTTCAAAATGAGGAGAAAAGCACTTTGGAAAATAGGTTCTGCTGTGGACCGCCCCTAGGGACCGCCCCTGTGGGGAGGTCCAGGCAAATCGTTCAGGAAATTAGCTTCTGGTTGGGACCGCCCTTGGGGACCGCCCCAGAGGGGCGGTCCATGCAGAGAAAAAGAAATTTGTTTTGGCTTCTAATGATGGGGGATTGAATGGTAATGGTTTTATCTGATGTTTAGGCCTTGTTTGGTGACATGTAAAGGCCTTAAGAGGTGTAAACAAGTGTTACGAATTCCTAGTAAGAATTGAGAAAGTAGCTAAGGAGTTTTTAGTGGATGTTTAAAGGTGAGTTTAAGTGCCTAAATGGTATTAGGACACATGGGGGAACTTGTGGTGAAGTTTGGGCTGAATTTAACACTTAGAAATAAGTTTTTGGAGCCGACCTACCTTAGGACCGACCTTGGAAAGGTTGGTCGGGCTCAAAATACACTAGCAGAAGAACGTTCTGGAATGGACCGACCTTGGGGACCGGACTTGCAAGGTCGGTCGGGCCTAAACTTTCAACGGGGAAGAACTCTCGGGAATGGACCGACCTTGGGGACCAGACTTGCAAGGTCGGTCGGGGTAAAATTTTCAAACGGTGATATGTTCTGGAATGGACCGACCTTGGGTAAGGTCGGTCGGTAAGGTCGGTCGACCCTAAAGAAAAGAAAAAAAAAAGTAACCCTAAGGAAGTTTAGTGGTATTAATGGTACCCCATTAAGAGGGCATTGATGATTAGAGGTATAAAGACCTAAGGGATTAAGTTAAGTATAAATTTAAAAGTTTAAGGTTAAGTTGTAAGAATAAGTTGTAAAACTTAAGAGTTCTTAGGTGGGGAAACATTATGGGTTGAGTAAGTTAATTAAGTTGAATTAAGTTAAGTGATTAACAACTTAAAACTGAATCAATGTTTTAGGACTTGAGAGTTTGGACTCCAGAGGAGAGTAAGCAACCAAACGACCAACGGTGAACGGTACAGTTCTTCTTGTGACCTGCTTGCTAACGAGGTGTCCCTCGGCTTGTGTGCTATTTGTTTATGTGTGCCGACTAAACAAGATAAAGCATGCAACCGGAACATTATGTTTATTGCATTGTTGTGTGATGTTTGGAAACTAACACAACTTACCGTGAGAACTTACTAACCAACGTTTAGTAAGGAATTGAGTGAGACTAAGGATCGCTCCCTAATATTAGTTTGTTAATAACCGAAAGAGGTTTAACCAACAAACATTGTCTTGAGACTTCTAAACTAGAATTTAAGGGGGGAGTGAGGAACCCGGGACTGACTCCGGTCATGGTGCTAAGGAAAAAGGGGGTCGGTATCTATAGCAGATCCGACTTCCGCTTAAGGACTTGTCTTCGGACTTGTTGCCTAGGGTCGGTTGCCGGCTCAGCTACATTGGACATACAGTCCAAGGTAGGAGGCATTAAGATGGTGCGGTAGGATCACATAAATCCTAAATTATAAGATAAGTTGTTTATTCAACCAGTGGAATTAATAGCTCATTGGCTAGGGTCGCTTTTGACCCGACAAAAATAAACATTGAGATAGATACAATCATTTCTATTAAAAGAGTGGTTTGTATTTTAAGATTAAGATAAGGTTTGAGATGATTTGCAACCATTCCTTTTTAAAGGATGGTTTGTATTATAAGACTAAGATAAGCTACATCCATTCCTTTTTAAAGGATGGTTGTTTCTAAGACTAAGATTGAGGTAAGATAAGGATGGACTAAGATTAAGAGGAAAATCTTAAGGAGTTAAATAATTAACTCTCTAATTAAGGGAACACATTTAAGTCGTTCATTATGTTTGAACTTTGATTGTTCATATTTGGATTGTTGTTTACTGCACTTTCTATTATGTTGTGCATCTAATCAACCTCCATGCTATCGACAATTAGTCGTCGTAGCCACGTTAGCTTGGGGGCCATGAGAGGATCGTACCAGCATTCGTGCTGACCCCCTTTGGGGGCTGTTTTTACTACACAGGTGAACGTCAGGAGGCGGCCGTCGCGAGAGTGAAGAAGGGGTACAAGCGTTACGGGTTAAGTGTGGCCTACGAGTTGTGCGTGTACACTCGTATGGCAATTTGAGTTAGTAAGATGTATAGGATGTGAGGGGATTGTAAGAAGGATATGTATTTGGTTAAGATTTGTATGTACTAATGTTCGATATATTCTGTCAATCAGACCGTGGCAAGGTCCTGGAGTGTATTGAATTCCGCTGTGATATTTATATATATGTTGTTAAGTTGCGAAACCACATTTGGATTGAGATGGGGTGTTACAAAAAGTGGTATCAGAGCGTAGTTACGCTCTGAAGACAAGAATTACCGAACTTAGGAGAATACAGAGGTTGAGTTTGAGTTATGGGTTAAGGGTTGAGTGATAGAGTGAGAGGTGCGTTAGTTAGGACTTCCCGGTATTTACCGGATATTCATAGTACCTAGACCCGCCCTCCACATCCCTAACCCTAAATATGTGGAACAAACGCAAGAGAGAAGAAAGCCTTCTCTTACTCGGGGAAACCCGATCTGGCAGTTAGTTAACAGTAAACAATACGAGAAACATCTTGTTGCACAACAGTTACGGAGAACTTGGAGGTTTTTAATGGAGCGCAACAGAGAAACAGGCGCTACCTATGGAATTCTATCAATAAGGGAACGGTAATTACCGGCAACATGGGTCGACATGCTACGCAGTCAAAATAACCCGCCATACCAATGATAAGAAAAGCACTAAAGGTGCAATGGGTAAGAAAAAATAAGTGACGTGAGTACCGGACAGTGGTCCGAATAAGCATAGCAGTGGGATAATATAAAGCTTAAGGGATAAGATTACTGGAAAGTCCAGTTAAGAACGGGAACTCCAAACCCCATACAATGAAGAAGGTTGCAAACCTGGCCGACATAACGCAGACGACGGTAGAAACTCATACAACTATACACCAGAATAGGACTACGAAGTAGTGCCTAAAGGAGGATCATTACTTAGTAACCACGACAAAATGTGTGGGAACGGGAGCGAGGATTAAGACATAAGAAAATAATAAGGGGTTCCCTCAGAAAGAGGAACGCCCGGATAAGTGACAGTACGGTCAAAACAACAGGAAACTGCCGGATGGCTAGTTATCCAAAACGGAAGAACATCGAAGGATTCCCGAGGACTATCAAAGATATAAAAGATCAGGTGGAAGTACCACTACCGACGCACACAGTACCGGTAACCCATCTTGCATGGCGCACTTGCCATAGCAAGTGCTACCATAATTAAATAGTACGGGAAGCCATCATGGCAAGGTAATAGAACGCTACAGTTGTAGTACACACTAATACCGGATTGTAAATCTATAAGAACGGGAGAATGAGACCATGGAAGGGCCTGACGGCCTGACCATGACGAGATGAGCGGATACACCAGTCAGCAGGGAGCTGAACTTGGACAGAATACTAAACGATATAAATATTAGCAACGGTACAACCTACTACAATAACAACCGACAATGCGGTAAGAACGTCAATCCCAAACCCCGAGAGGAAAACATAAGAGATCACTCAGTAATGCGAGAAAAACACTACACAAGTGATAACGTACAAGGAATGCATTACGGAATACAATGGAGACCGTTGACATAAAAACTTTCAACAAGAATGGGATAAGACTCCCAGATTGATCACTAAGAATACCTGTAATAAGCATTCTTCAATGAAGATGTTGGAAAACCCAGAAAACAAGGGTAAAAGAAATGAACGTAAGCTATAACCTACTAAGGATTAAAGACGTACAACCCTGGAAAAGGAAAGCTCAGAGGACTACCCCCACAGAGCGGGCATAGTCGAGACGAACAAACTGATGAATGACAGTTAATACTGTTTGTCTAACTTATTAACACCCAAGTATGATTGATCATCAACGGGTGGCGTAGTCAACGAAGTTGAACGAGGCATTGAGATGGAAGTATAAGATGACAGAATGATATCCAACTTGGACACCGTAAGGCAAACGCCTAATACGAACCTAACCTTGATTGCTAAAAGACATAAATCTTGTAAAATGAGAGTATTGTCAAAGACACTAAGTAACCTCAGATCACCTGAATAAACTTCCATAGTAGGAAGCAGGATGCAACAACTTACCTTGAAACCCGATACTACATTCAATATGTAACCTAACGGTGGATAATGTTCAAAGAAACAAAAACCTATAAGGATGACCTACAGATGAATAAGAGTACAAGTAATGAACTGAGGAATTAAGCACTAAGAGCCTACGAGCCAAGGATGTTAACCACATCAGAGCCCGAGGCGCAGTAAGTTGTAAGAGAGCTTATTTAAGCCACGAAGAACTACAATTCGTAGATATGAACGGTTACCAAACCTAAAACTTAGATTGTGGAATATATTGCCAGGAAAATGCACCAATGAGAATAATGAGATAGTACATTAGCAGGGGCGGAGAACGAACCATGCCTTTTAGGGTGGGGATACCTCTCCTTAGTGTGAGGCCAAGAGTGGGAATAAACCCCTCAAAAAGGGCTTTCACTTATTAGAGTTATAATACCTTTGTTAGAGAATGGAAACTGTAAACCTTGAGAGTACCTTAGAACATACCAGATACACTTGAGTAATAAGGAAGGCTACAGAGACAGACCTCATATCCAACACCCAGGATTTAAGAATCAGTAATCGTCAGAGATAAACATGGTGAGTGCGCAAAATGGCACGTCAAGTGACCAACGCTCAGAAAAGCTTGTGAGTAAACGGATGACTTCTTCAGTAACCGGTTAAATTACATGGTAAATAACATCAGAAAGGATGAAAGAATGTGAGAAAAATTAGCCTACTTATGAACCTGAGATTGAAGCAGAACACCTTCGTATTAAGAGATAACCATTTTACAGCACGGTATGACAACCGCCAAACACCGAAATTAGAGAACTCCCAGTGTGTTTACACCAAGAAGGGATTGAATATAAGATAAGATGTTAGAGTAAATGAGTAAGTAGTTGCGCCATCAATGGGCAACATGGTAAAGGCCAACTACCACGGTAATAGTGGTCGTGAGTACAATATTTATATAAGGGGATTAAGTCATGGTGCGCGGTAAAGTGACCGTTATGTATGAGCCGTCAAATGTTGACACTGAGGCAATTAGATTTATGAGTTATGACCAATATAAGTAAGGAAATAAGATGGTAGACGAACTGTGCATTGATGCCAGTAGTCTGGACCTGGTTAGGTAAGATTTCACAGGAAGCACACTACCCATTCCTTAAGGAACTGGAAGTGCATTCCTAGTAGAACAAATATGAGAAAGAAGATAAGAGGCTCTATGGAAAGAAACCTTAGTCACTAAGAGACCGAATCAGTACGGGATACAGAAAGAACTAGAGCATACAATACCCAAGAACATAGTAAATGGATTTTCCTTGATTAAGTTCAAGAAGAACAATAAGTGTTATTATGGAATGATGAAAGAGGAGATCGGCAATAGAATACTTCATAGTTAGCAATGGTTAAATGTGTGACGGACACTACGAGTTTACTAAAACGAGATATGGGACGACTGCACCCCACAGGGGCTTGCAGGCCTGACGGACTCATTTATGAGTTAGTCGGGTAAGTAGTAATGTACCAGCAAGGTACCCCATGCATGTAACGAGTGGTGTAAGGAACACGGAAGTAGTCGACTCCGTACCACAGACAATGACGCGAGATCAGACAAGAGCAACTACTACCGCAAACAGTCGAAGAGAAGAATTCAGTTGAACCAACAACACAAAGGAATCAGAGAACAAATAATTAAGGACTATGGAGTGCGAAGAGCATGAATTGTTAAGTACAGACATTGGACATGTCTTAAGATGTAAGAGATTAAACTGTAAAGCACAATAAGCACTAAACAGTAGTTTCAGATTAAGAATCATCCTCAGACCAAAGGTCAGATGGAAAGAACAATTTAGACATTCGAGAAAACACTAAGAGTATGAACATAAGATCTTCAAGGAGAATGGATAGACGAGTTACAACTCATTAAGGCCGTGTATATAAAAGACAACATGTGTCCACTAAGAGACCAATATTCCTAAACTGTAAGGCGGCAGAAGGATATACAATACTATAAAAGGATAAGAAACGTAGTTAAGCCTAAGATTATCAGAGTCGCGCAGCGGAAGCAAGCAGATCAGTACCTTTGAGGTTAGATCAAACTAAGTTAAGAAAATGGTATAAGTACCGTTAAGAATCCTCGATACAGAGACTATGTCATTTCTGATCGAATTATTAGTGAGATAGATGACATGGAAGCTTGAATGCTTGGTGAGAATTAGACATCTTGAACTTATGTTCAAGGATGATATAATGTTGATTACGTGGGCGTAATCCATTTTAAGGGGGGTAGAGCGAAAACCGCTTAGCGTATATTACATAAACTACGGTTTGCATAGCACAAAAGAATTGAGAATTTGTTTTACATAAACATCTTGAGATAAATTATGGTTATTGCGCACAGAAGATGTGAATACCATACATATTAAGTACCTATCTTGTTAACTCCGGTGTGAGTACAAGTTTAGAGAATTAAGGAAGAGGATTAAGGAATATGGAATATATGAGATATTATTTGATATGAGTATGAGTTAGAAAATAGTAATGCTATGAGGTGCAAGATGGTGAGAGTTGGTATGAGACCGGTATAGAACTTAGTAGGAATTTAAGTCCTGAGGTAAGTATTAAGAGATGAATTGGGAATGTTTGATGGACTGAGTCCACACTTTGGAGATGTATTGATTATGATTAGAAGAACTAAAAAGAGAGAAAATTGGACATGAGTGAATTATTTGGACGTTTGAAAATGACGTGGGAGGTGGAACTTGATTTTCTAGGGATCAAGGGAAACCGAACACAAATTGGGGTGGAAGGATAGTTCTACACTGATGCTGATCACATCAGGGTTGGATGATTCCTGAAACTCCCTACCAGTGGTCACAATTAAATCACGCTAAGGATAGAGGCATTAGGATAAAATGTAATTGGAGTTGATTGTATTTTTAATTAGAGGAATTATTCCTCACATGACCTCGTAAAAAGATTACCTTTTTACTGAGTCTCGCCCATGAAGTCGAGGACGCACGAGCCTTTGTCTTCGGACCGGTGACATGGGGAGAGCAGAGTTGTTTTGTATTCTGGCCCATGGTGACGAGGACGAACGAGCCATTGTCTACGGAACGGTGACATGGGAGAATACGTTGGAAAATTATGTGATTGTTTTAATCATCAAAAAGAAACAAAGAGAATTTTGAGTGCTATACATGCTTAAGCATGTTGTGTGATATCTAAGTATAAGCATATGGTGGACCTAATGATTCAATGAGTTTAAGTATACATAAGTATGATCTATATGATCTATGGAATGAGGTAAGACATGTATTCTAATAAGATAAGATGCATGGGAACTTTGGGGACAAAGTTCTTTTAAGGGGGGTAGATTGAAATACCCCAAACCTAAGTATTCTAAGTAAACATCAATTTATGATGTAGTAAGGCTAAAATATGCCTTAGAAAGATTGGTAGACAATTTAAACCAAGGAAAACACAAGAAAACGCCTTGAGGGCAATTTAGGCAAAAATGTGCTCTAAGCTTGGAGTGACTTTGATTAGCACCCAAATACCATTATAAGACTTTATTAACATGCTAATGGACATGTTAAATCAATTACCAAAGAAAAACCAGCTCAAAAACAAGCTTAAACACAAAATGTGCTTTAAGACTTCTTAAAGCACATTTTTGAGAAATTGTCTTAGAAATGAGTTTTGAGTGGCTAAATGCCCATGATTACACCTTAATCAACAGGTGTACTAATTAGTATCACATTAGGAAGCCTAAATCAATGGGAAACCAAAAATTTCACGAATATGTGCACTGATTAGTGAATAGTGCTCAAATAGTGCTAGTTTTGACTTAAGTCAACCTTAATTATTTAAATGGCCAAACAATGCCTTATGTATGTTAATTAGTAAGGGGGGACGGTTTTAAGGGGATGAGTCACCATAGACTTCATCAAATAATAAAATAAGAAGAGATAAAGTAAAGAAAGTTACTATTTGCTTTTATAAAGCAAAATATCCTTTATTAGCCTACCTCTCTCCTCTCTTCTTCATTTATCTTCTTCACCAACGAGTTCCTCTTCTTCTTCTCTGTTCTAAACCGTTCCTAACCAGCACCATTGTTGCCTAACCTTGCTTTGCCCACCAAATCTTCATTTTAGCTCCAAATAAAAAACAAAGCATATATTTCTCTTAGTTAGACCAAGGCCTTGCTTCCTATCTTTTCAAAATTTGAAAAGCCTCATTTTGGAGCCATGGGAAATCGCCATTGAAGGGGAAAAATAAGCTTGGAGGTTGCATTAGCTTCTCCATTCTCTTAAGGTAAAGAATACGTAAGAAAAGTTAGGTTTCCACCATTTCTCCACATTACCGAAAATTACTACTCATGGGGCTTCATTTTTATCCATTGTTCTAGCTTGATTCTATTCTCCAAGGGCTATAGGAGGTCCTTCTTGATTCATATCCAAGCCTACCTTTAGACTTAAAGGTAAAATATTCATTATAAGACCTTAAAACACATTTCTAACCTAGGTTTTCATTCCTTAAGGTTAGTGTATTGTTTAGCACTCATGTGAGTCATTGAATATTGATTAGAACATTGGAAAAGGAAATTTAATGGGTGGCCGAGATTCATTCAAGAAGAAGGTCTAAGGAGGAAGTTAAGATAAGCTTGGAAAAACAAGGTAAATTGCTTACCTAATGGTGGTTTAAGGGGTGGTATTTAGATAAGTACTAATGTAGCTTAAAGCTTACATTATGTAATGGGTTATATAACCTAGGAAAAAGAATTTAAACAAGCTTGTGAACTTGTGACTAAGGAGCCAATGGGAATGAGTTAGTAAGATAAGTTAAAGGTGGATTTTAAGAGCATTATAACTACTATGAGATTGATGGGTGTAATTGCAGGTTGAAAGCTATTACATGTGGGAAATTCAGTGTTTAAATTCATGTCATTTAAGGGCCTAAGAGCCATGTCATTTAAGAGCCTTAGTGCTATGCAATTTTAGATTATTGCACTATATTGAGTTTATTATGAATGAGTTGATTTGGGTGAGAAAATATGATGAGAAAAGACTCGATGTGTGTGAGATGATTGTATGAGAAAAACCATGCATTTGGGCATGATAATATACTAGAGGAGCTATGGCAAAATTTGAGTGGAAATGAGTTAACCAAGTTGTTCTCAAGGTTTAGAATGGCCTAGAGTTGTCTAGGAGGAGTTAGAGATTAGGAGGGTGTAAATTGTGTGCTAAGATTGTGTACAAAGGGTTAGAGTGTTTATGATTGAATTAAGGGTGAAAAGCTAAATGTTGGGTGTAGTAATATACTAAGAAAGTCGTGTCAAGATTTGGAGAGAAAACTAAGTGGTTAAGGTGTTCTAAGGAGATTTTATGACTAAGGATGTTCTAGTAAACATTAAGGGTTGTTTTGGTGAAAATGGTTAAACCATGGAGTTCTTGAGTACTAAGAAGACCTAGGAATGTATAAGAGGGACAAGGGGTTATAATGGTGAGTTTTATGCACCAAAACCATGGTTAAAGAAGCTAGGAAACTTGTACAAAGTTTGAAGGAAAAATAAGGTATGATGACTTATAAGGATGTAAGCATGTGCTAGATTATATATAGCTTTGAGAAGTTTGAGTAAAGCAAATGGGTGTGCAAAATGATGCTTGAGGAGTAGTTACGATGGTGGTGAAGAAACATAATGATTAGCTGAGGTATTAGGCAAAGTCACAAGAGGGAAGTGTAAGGAATCAAGTGTTAAGTGTAAGAATTTTGTAAGAAATTGAGTGTCAAGTTTGGTGATTTTTGAGGAAGGTTTAGTACATGTTTTAAGGTGTTTAAACATGTAGGAAACATGTGGAAAGATTGTGGAATGAGTGGGAAAAGATTGGGGTGAATTTGGAGTTCAAAATGAGGAGAAAAGCACTTTGGAAAATAGGTACTGCTGTGGACCGCCCCTGTGGGGAGGTCCAGGCAAATCGTGCAGGAAATTAGCTACTGGTTGGGACCGCCCCAGAGGGGCGGTCCAGTGCAGAGAAAAAGAAAAAAATTTGTTTTGGCTTCTAATGATGGGGGATTGAATGGTAATGGTTTGAGATGATGTTTAGGCCTTGTTTGGTGACATGTAAAGGCCTTAAGAGGTGTAAACAAGTGTTACGAATTCCTAGTAAGAATTGAGAAAGTAGCTAAGGAGTTTTTAGTGGATGTTTAAAGGTGAGTTTAAGTGCCTAAATGGTATTAGGACACATGGGGGAACTTGTGGTGAAGTTTGGGCTGAATTTAACACTTAGAAATAAGTTTTTGGAGCCGAAGAACGTTCTGGAATGGACCGACCTTGGGGACCGGACTTGCAAGGTCGGTCGGGCCTAAACTTTCAACGGGGAAGAACTCTCGGGAATGGACCGACCTTGGGGACCGGACTTGCAAGGTCGGTCGGGCTCAAAATACACTAGCAGAAGAACGTTCTGGAATGGACCGACCTTGGGGACCGGACTTGCAAGGTCGGTCGGGGTAAAATTTTCAAACGGTGATATGTTCTGGAATGGACCGACCTTGGGTAAGGTCGGTCGGTAAGGTCGGTCGACCCTAAAGAAAAGAAAAAAAAAGTAACCCTAAGGAAGTTTACTGGTATTAATGGTACCCCATTAAGAGGGCATTGATGATTAGAGGTATAAAGACCTAAAGGATTAAGTTAAGTATAAATTTAAAAGTTTAAGGTTAAGTTGTAAGAATAAGTTGTAAAACATAAGAGGTCTTAGGTGGGGAAACATTATGGGTTAAGTAAGTTAATTAAGCTGAATTAAGTTAAGTGATTAACAACTTAAAACTGAATCAATGTTTTAGGACTTGAGAGTTTGGACTCCGGAGGAGAGTAAGCAACCAAACGACCAATGGTGAACGATACAGTTCTTCTTGTGACCTGCTTGCTAACGAGGTGTCCCTCGGCTTGTTTGCTATTTGTTTATGTGTGCCGACTAAACAAGATAAAGCATGCAACCGGAACGTTATGTTTATTGCATTGTTGTGTGATGTTTGGAAACTAACACAACTTACCGTGAGAACATACTAACCAACGTTTAGTAAGGAATTGAGTGAGACTAAGGATCGCTCCCTAATATTAGTTTGTTAATAACCAAAAGAGATTTAACCAACAAACATTGTCTTGAGACTTCTACTAACTGGAATTTAAGGGGGGGTGAGGAACCCGGGACTGACTCCGGTCATGCATGCTAAGGAAAAAGGGGGTCGGTATCTATAGCAGATCCGACTTCCGCTTAAGGACTTGTCTTCGGACTTGTTGCCTAGGATCGGTTGCCGGCTCAGCTACATTGGACATACAGTCCAAGGTAGGAGGCATTAAGATGGTGCGGTAGGATCACCTAAATCCTAAATTATAAGATAAGTTGTTTATACAACCAGTGGAGTTAATAGCTCATTGGCTAGGGTCGCTTTTGACCCGACCAAAATAAACATTGAGATAGATACAATCATTTCTATTTAAAGAGTGGTTTGTATTATAAGATTAAGATAAGGTTTGAGATGAGTTGCAACCATTCCTTTTTAAAGGATGGTTTGTATTACAAGACTAAGATAAGCTACATCCATTCCTTTTTAAAGGATGGTTGTTTCTCAGACTAAGATAAGACTAAGATTGAGGTAAGATAAGGATGGACTAAGATTAAGAGGAAACATAACTTAAGGAGTTAAATAATTAACTCTCTATTTAAGGGAACGCATTTAAGTCGTTCATTATGTTTGAACTTTGATTGTTCATATTTAGATTGTTGTTTATTGCACTTTCTATTATATTGTGCATCTAATCAACCTCCATGCTATCGACAATTAGTCGTCATAGCCACGTTAGCTTGGGGGCCATGAGAGGATCGTACCAGCATTCGTGCTGACCCCCTTTGGGGGCTGTTTTTACTACACAGGTGAACGTCAGGAGGCGGCCGTCGCGAGAGTAAGAAGGGGTACAAGCGTTACGGGTTAAGTGTGGCCTACGAGTTGTGCGTGTACACTCGTATGGCAATTTGGGTTAGTAAGATGTATAGGATGTGAGGGGATTGTAAGAAGGATATGTATTTGGTTAAGATTTGTATGTACTAATGTTCGGTATATTCTGTCAATCAGACCGTGGCAAGGTCCTGGAGTGTATTGAATTCCGCTGTGACATTTATATATATGTTGTTAAGTTGCGAAACCATATTTGGATTGAGATGGGGTGTTACATCCATACTTGATAAGTCAGTCATTGTGTTCATTAACCCTAGAGGGTTCTCCTCTAGTGGAGCTACTTTCTTAATAGACGACACTTACCCAATAATCGGGTTATCCATAAACGTCTCTTTTATAAACTGGGATTCATATCCATGATCCACATACACCACATAACAACACTTTTCACGTTTCAACGTGCACATAACATAACATCGCAATGGGAATTGCAGTACAACAATAACACATAACATAACGGGAACGGTTCTCTTAGGAACCAACCCAAACATAGTTAATTCACCTATGAGCCTAGAGAATGATATTACCCTCATGTTAAGCTCGTTATACAACACTCATTACCGTCCTAATAGTCGGACGAGTAACTTAAGTTAAGATGGTTCGGATATAGTGACCCGAACACACCACACAAACACATGTTCCCCCTAAACCGATCATAAGTCAGAATAGCTAAGCTTTGGAGTAAGCTAATGGGAGATCGTAACCCGTGGAGGAAACAACCATAACATAGAGGAGGGTAAAGCTAAGAAGGATACCCACTCCCAAACAACGCGCGACCGGAAACAACCGGATTCCTCACCCCCTCATAATATATATATATAAACATTGTTAAGGGCTCCACTGTGGAACCTAACACATCCATACACCATACAATATTACAACTGGGTTAAACACACAAGGGAGGTCCATACATTCACACACAAACATTACACAATTAACTCACGCATAGCCGTGGTTAGAACGTCCCATGGTTCGGGTCGTTAAATCCGAATACCGATCTCTCATGTGATCCTAGACTCAGTTAGCTAAGGTTTAACACTTTCGAGGTTAAATGGTATCAGAACTAGACATGCCACATATATGAATTACTGTAAACTCATTACAAGTTTAATCTTACAACGTGGCAAACATACAGAAAAACACATTGGCATACAAGCCGGTGTAATCCGGTAGGACACAGGTTGCAAGAAAACCATACCTGTCACCACGGTCCACTATATTGTGTCCTCCTAGGTTCCTCGAACAATTCTCGAACAACTGGTAATATCACAATTACTTTCATTAACATTGGGGTAACATGTTTGTTTAAAGTCTAATGCGCCCATAGTTATCCCCGTCATCCCGTTATACTTAGTTTACTTATGTGATCTTAAGTTCACAACTTACACATTCACTCACACTTGCTTATACATCCAATGGCCTTTAAAACTCTCCAAACAAGGCCTAAACATCATCTAAAACCATTATCATTCACTTCCCCATCTTAAACACACTTAAAAACACTATCTGGTGCAAATTTGGACTGGTCCGGGTTTGTGTTCGGGGTTGCAAACCCGGACCAATCCCGGAATTCAGTCTTTGCCAAGAAAACACACTGGTCCGGGTTTGTGTACCTAGATGTAAACCCGGACCAATTGATAAATCAGGTTTCTACCGTGTTTTAAGTGTGGTCCGGGTTTGTGTACTTGTCTGCAAACCCGGACCAAGTCTGTAGGTGATTAAATTTGACAGTTTTTGAACTCTTTTCAACCCCTATTTCACCTCCAATCCTTTCCTAAAATTTCCACATGTTTTCTACATGTTTAAACACCTTAAATCATGCACTAACCCTTTGTAAATCATCACCAAACTTGTTACTCAATTACTTGTAAAATCTCTTAACACTTGCAATATTTTCCTTAGGTTCCTAAGTGTTAGTTTTATACTTACAACACCACTAACCAAAGTGTTACCTCACTAACACTACCACTACTCCATAAGCATTATTTCTAACAAACACCTCCTTTACACAACTCCCTCTATTTTCCACACATTTACACTTAGACATTCACAAGGCACCTTAACACCTAAAACATCATAATTCACTTTCTTTCACCATCTTAACACTTAACAATTTCTTAGTACCTTCTAGGTCATAAAACCTCATTACAACACATAAACTCCTTTGTTTATCAACTAAATTTTGCCATAGGTTCTCTTGTATATTCTCACACCCAAACACTTAGGTTTTCACCTTTTTGACAACCAAGAATAGTTAATCACATTCCTTACACACAAACATATCGTTTTCCATCCTTTAACCATCCAAGACATTTATGTTCACAAGAAATGTTCCTTACACATGAATAAACCTTTAAATTACACTACATCACAATATAGTGTATAAACTTAAATTGCTTGGCACTTAGGCCCTTAAATAACATGGCTCTTAGGCCCCTAAATAACATAAACCTTAAACACTGAATTTCCCACATAATATATGCCTTTGACCTGCAAATACACTCAACATCACATATGCCCTTTAATAATCTCCTTAAGAACAATTCACTAGCTCTTTTCCCATTGGCTCCTTAGGTATTTTATTAAGCAAATCAAGCTCATTTTTCCTAAGGCATTTAAACTACATTGAGATAGTTTGTTTACCTCTTTTCCTTCACAAGTTTTTCATTGTAACCCCTTGCTCCTTCTTTGATAGAAAACCGGCAAGGCTTTGATTGCTTGTTAAACTTCTAATCAATGTACAATCAAGGTAATGAGTATTCAAGCTTCATGCTTAATCTCATTGTAAACCCTAGTTACATATATTGTCTTAACACATTAAGATAATTGTTTCACCTTAGAATTGAAAGAGAGCTTGAATAAGTAACAAGAGAGGACTCCTCCTAGCCCTTTGAAGATCGAAATGGAGCTATGGAAGAACAAGAGAAGACACCATTAATGGTGAATTTTCGGACATCACCAAAACATGAAGGAAATGTTATTTTTCTTTGAGTTTCCTTACCTTGAAACAAAGGAGAATGACAATGCATGAAAATATGAGCTCAAGCTCCTTCAATGGTGAATCTCCATGGCACCAAAATGGAGCTCTTGAAGATTTGAAAAGAGAGAAGTGTGGAGCTTGGCCTAACTAAGACAAATATGGTCTTAGAATTTGATTTGGTACATGGAGCTAGAAGATATAAGCTATGGAAGTTGAGAAATGATGAAGTTGCTGTAGCATAACCGATGGAGAAGGAAGAAGAAGATTGGAGACCGTGGGAAATGAAGAAGGAAAGAAGAGAATGAGAAAGAAACTTGCTTTTGGAGATATTTGTAAGTTAAAGCAAATAGTAACTAGTTTTATCACTTTCTTTCTTTCTTATTAAACTAACAAGGGGGATGACTCATCCCTTGTCAAAAACCGGCCCCCATTATGTAATAAGGGTTGTTTTAGTCTTTGTTGACCAATTAACTTACTTATATTGACTTATGTTATAAACTAGCTTATTTTTGTTACTATTCACAAACTAAGGCACATATTTGTGAAATTTTTGATTTCCCATTGATTTAGACTTCCAAATGTGATACTAAGTAGTACACATATTAATTAAAGAGTAATGATGGACATTTAGCCACTCAAAACTCATTTACAAGACAATTTTTCAAAAATGTGCTTTAAGACTCTTAAAGCACATTTTGTGTTTTAACTTGTTTTCAAGCTTGGTTTTCTTTGGTATTTGATTTTATATGTATTAACATGTAAATAAGGTATAGGTATGACCTTTAGGTCTTATACAAATTTTTCCCAAGCTAGAGCATTTTTGCCCATAAACTTTAAGGTATTTATTTGTGTTTGTTTGGTTTAATCGTCTACCATGGTTTCCTAAGGACTTAATTAGCCTTATTAAATCATAATTGAATATTATTAGTCTTGGTAGGCTCTTGGGTCCTAACCAAGTTCACTCCAAGCTTAGAGCATGTTTTGCTCAAGCTGGTTTAGTGCTTTATTGTTTTACTATGGTTTAATTGTTCACTGTGTTTCTAAGGCATTTTTAGCCTTAAATACCATAGTTTAATGTTTAAACAACATATCAAGGTTTGGGGTATTTCAGTTATGAACTTTGAGGATAAAGTTCTGTTAAGGGGGGTAGATTGAAATACCCCAAACCTTAATGTGTTAATTAATTGTGTAATTATGATTTTTCTAAGGCTAATTAAGTCCTTAAGATCATTGGTGAAGAATAAAAACAAAAAGAAAAAGAAAATGCGTAAAAGTCACAAAACGTGAAAATGCGTATTTAATTATTTTATTAGGTATATAACCTTCACTGGGGTTATAAATATATTTTAACACCCTGATTACACACTAAGAACATGTGGGAAAAATTCCAAAAGAAAACGGATCCAAATAACGCGTTAAAACGCTAACGGAGTCCAAAAGCGCGTTTTTCGAGAAACCCGAAAACGTGACTTAAACAGTTAAACGACCCGTAAAAATTATAGTTGATTATAACTATTATTAAACATTAATGGAAGCCTAAGAGCTATTAAAATAACGAAACGAGGAAAATTCCGGAAACGGGCCGGTTTTAGTGAATAGTGCTAAACTGGGTAAATTAACAGCGTTCTATAAATAACGAAAAACGCTCAGCTGGTATAATTAGATGGGCCGGTTTTTATTTAGTAAAGCAGCCTCCCCTCACACACATAAAGCTATAAAGAAAGAATGAAAATGTAGAAAAAGTGACATCCTCTCTCTTCTCCCTCATTTCTCTCTTCTCTCTCTCCCATCTCTTTTTCACTCACCGTCTTCCTCCTCCCTTCTTTGGATGGGGCGATTTTTGAAGCTCTCCACAAGATTCCATGGCAGCCCCTCTTCATCCCCTTGCTCAAGCCACAAAAATACTCCAAATAAAAACAAAACACATATTTGTGTTCCTCTCATCATTCCCTATCATCCTCTCTTTTCAAAATCCAAAAATAATGAAGTTCATCTCCATGGGTTTTCCCATTTGAAGAGAAAATAGCATCAGTGAGTAGCTTGGAGTGTCCTCTCTCTCCTAAGGTAAAAATGTTCAAGAAAAATTCATTTTTTCTTCACCCTCTTTCCTTGACCAATTTTGCCCCTCTTTGATACCCCATTTTCCGTGTTTTGGAGCTCATTTCAATCCTCCAATGGTGGTGGAACCATCTCTTGATTCAAGGGTGAAAAACCCTACTAAAAACTCCAAAGGTAAACCTTAGAGATTGTGCTTTAAGATCCTATATTGGGGTTAGTGTTTTCCAAGGTTTACAATTTAATTATGTTGAATTTTTGTGTTCTTTGGGTGTGGCATGGAGTTGGGAAACTCCATTGCCACTTGACCGATTTTGATCAAGAAAGAGAGAAGGAGGAGAGATTGGAAAGAGAAGGAGATTTGTGAGCTTAAGGTAAGAAACTCGCCTTAATGTATTTTGATTATTTTTGAATTTGGGAGGTAAATAACGTAATGAACCGAACTATGAATTGAAATCTATGTTGGAATGTGTTTAGTTGAGTTTGAGAGAGATTTGTGAAATTAATTGTGAATTAAAGGGCCTTGGAGCCAAGTGTTTTGAGTTTGTGTTTATATTGTGGTTTATTGAGATTTTGGAGATTATGTTATTGTTGATGGACTTTCAGGATTTATTTTGTGCTGGTAGGACCCTTGAAAGGGTGTGGCTAGATTAGGAATGAAAAGGATGACAATTGGTGAAAATGGATGTGTAAGGTTTATGGGGAGGTTATGACAAAATTTTGGTAGAAAGTAAGTGTTTTAAAGTGACTTGGTGAATTGAGGAACTTAGGAGTTCAGTTGGGTTGTTTAGAGTAGATTAATAACCTTGAAATGGTAGATGGAGAATGGATATAAGGGAGTGTAAAATCTGTAGCATAATGATGCTTGGTAACTTAAAATTTCAAGAAATGGAGTTAATGTTATGATAGTGGAAATGAGAGTGAACTTAGGTTTTTAGAAGTTTGTTGGTCTAGGAATGAATTGGTGTGGGAAGTATGTGATTGGTAAGGTTGGTGGAGGTTTATGAAACAACAAAAGATGTTTCATGTGCACTGCTGTGCGTAAGGCAACAGAGGAATAGTGAATTTTGTGAATTAACAAGAATTTAGTGGGTGGTGTTTGCTGGTGGTGAGTTGACAATGGTTTTAAGGAGGTTTAGAGCATGTTTTAGGGTGTTAAAACATGGAGGAAATGTGTGGAAAGATTAGGAAGTGATTAGAGGTGAATTAGGGGTTGAAAACTGATCAAAAACTGTAAATTTGGACAGTTCCAGGGGTGGTCCGGGTTTGCAAATCGGTACACAAACCCGGACCATATCAAAAACGCACCAGAAGGCCATCCCAGGGGGTGGTCCGGGTTTGTAAACCCGGACACAAACCTGGACCACATGTAAAAAGGGCCAGAAATGATTTTCCGTGTCTAGTCTGGGTTTGTAGACCCGAACACAAACCCGGACCATGCTAAAATTGTAGCAGAATGTGTTTTAAAAGTGTCTAATGATGGGGAAGTGAATGGTAATGGTTTTAGATGATGATTAGGCCTTGTTTGGTGACTTTTAAAGGCCATTGGAAGTGTAAACAAGTGTGAGAGTGAATGTGTAAGTTGTGAACTTTAGATCACATAAGTAAGTTAAAGATAACGGGACAACGGGGTGAGTACTGGAGTAATATTATCTTACATACCATATGATCATGATGTTAATAAAAACAATTGATATACTACCAGTTGTTCAAAAATTATCCGGGGAGCGTGAGATGACGCGTTGGAGTAAATCCTCGGGAACACGGTAGAGTAACCCATGGTGTAAGGTATGGTTTTCTTGCAACCTGTGTCCTACCGGGTTACACCAGCTTGTATGCCAACTTGTTTCTCTGTGTGTTTGCCACCTTGCAAGATAAAGCATGAAATGAGTTTACAGTAATTCATTAATGTGGCGTAAATAATTCCGATACCATTTAACCGTAATTATGTGTTAAACCGTAGTTAACCGACTCTAGGATCACATAAGAGATCGGTATTCGGATTAAACGTCCCAACCTATGGGAACGTTCTAACTACAGCTATCGGTGCGTTAGTGGTATATTGTGGTTGTGTGTGTTGTGTGTTGCCCTTGTTGGTGTGTTGTTGTTTATTGAATGCTGTTATCCATGATTGTCGAACGGGATGTTACCACCCTTGTGTGTGATTAACCAAGTTTATAACACCATACGGTATCATGATGTGATAAGTTCCATAAAGGAACTTCTAACTAGTATGCATATATTATGGGGGGTGAGGAATCCGGTCATTCCGGTCGCGCGCGTTGTTTGGGAGTTGATGTCTATATTTGAATTAACTCCCACCATGTTATGTTATGGTTGTTTTTCCTTCTTGGATTACAATCACCCACAAGCTTAACCAAAGCTTACCTACCTTGATTATTATTCGAGGCTAGGGGGAATACTGTTATGTTATGGTTGTTTTGCTTCCTTGGATTACAACCACCCACAAGCTTAACCAAGGCTTACCTACCTCACTATTATTTGGAGCTAGGGGGAAATTGGTATGGTGTGCTCGGGTCTATATTGATACCGACACATCTAAGTAATGTTATGTGTATTGGTGTGCTCAGGTCTAGATTAAGACCGGCACATCTAAGTAAAGTAAATATGTACGGTGTGCGGACATACATTTAGTCCGACACACCTTAAGTAAAGTGTACGTTCTCTAAGAAGAACGGTGGTGTGTTGTGTACATGTTGTTACAGAATGTGTGTGGTGATGTTGTGTAAGTTGATAACCGAAATCAACCCAAATTTAGTAAAAGTAGTAATTAATTGTAACCCGATCGATTCGGAGAGTGTTGTTTAATAAGAATTAAGTCCCGTTAAGGAAAAGCCCTCAAGGGACAAGGAACACAATAAGGTGATCTAACCATTGTGATGTATGAATGTTATGTCTGTATCCTTTTTTATTGGAGGTGTGTGATTCATAAACATGATATGTGTGTATAGCTTTTATGCATGTTGTAAACTTAACTAACCGCATGCTCAGACGACAAATAGTTGTGCGTGGCCCGATAGTATGCGGGTTGTACGATTACCATGCCAACAAAGGTGCTAACCCCCTCTGGGGGCCCCCATTACTTTTCAGGAACAACGAAGCTGGCAGCCGTTCGAGAGTAGGACGGGGTAGCTGTTTATGTATGGGTGGTTATTTAGCTTAGTGTGATATCGATAATGGAATGTATTAGACTCAGTACAGTTGTAATGTAAATGTATTTGTTTCAGTTTAGAAACGGTTGGTAATGTAAAGTGTAGTGCTCGGTAATCTTGTCCATCAGACTAGTACGTTGTGTATGTATTAGCCTTGTTAGCCACGTGGGTGGCTAACGGCGTGTAGCACCCAAGGATTACGTTATGTGTTGAGTTTTAATTCCGCTGCAACCGTTCGTTAAGTGTTGTATTTGTAGTTGGGGTGTTACAGCCGGGGTGGTTCTTCCCGCATGTTCTGCAGTGGTAGTACCGGCCTCCAGAGTGGGCCTTACTGTAGTCGTATCCAGAACCTGAGATTTGAGTGTTAGCAACATCCGGTGTGGTAATACCAATTCATATAAGTACAAGTTTCATTCGGTATCTTTCCTTTAAGCGGTTTGGATCTTAGTGGTTTTGCAGCCACTGGTGTAGGATAGATCAGCTGCAACTGCTCAGCAGCCTTGCCCTTCCCGGCATGGGCATTGCTTTCAGCGGGGGTACTCTTATGAGGTGGGTGGGTGTACTTCCCCTTCTTTGGCTTCCAGCCCTTGTTTTTATGCTGCTCCTCTGAGCTAGAATTCTTGGGGCTAGATTTGCGCTTGAGCGCGTTTTCTTCGTCCCTTAGCTGGACGGTGATTTCAACCCGTGAGGCGGCATGGTAACACTCCTGGAGTTCTCGGGTGTTAGAGGGTGCATTTTGTATACAAGTTATTAATTCATGTTGACAATGGCATAAAGGTTTCGAATTAAGGTTTACCTGGAGGGAGGTAAAGCGGGTGTAACACATGCCATAGAAGCAGTCGACCAACACCTATCCGGTGTACCCCAAGTCTGGTAGTAGATGGAGGATGGAGGTGAACTTAGTATAGTATTTGTCGACGGTCATCTTATCCGTCATCTTTCAAAGCGTCAAGCTCCAAGCGCTTCTTGGTCTTAACGTGTTCAGGATAGTATTTTGATCTGAGGAGGGAGGTGTAAGCTTCCCAGTCGAAGGTCGGATCGGCGGTGTGCTCGGCCTTGACAAGTTTCCACCAATCCATAGCTGCATCCATGAGGTAGTAAGCGGCTATCCTCACTCGAACTCCAGCAGGAGCTTCGAGAGTCTCGAATGCCGTCTCCATTTCAGCAATGTAAGCCTCTAGTTTGGCGGGGTCGCTCTCGCCTCTGAAGCAGGGAGGTCAAAGATCTGCGACGGCCTTTACCCAATTTACTTCCCGGGGTTGCGGTGGGTCTGGCTATTGTTGTTGTTGTTGTTGTTGGTTTTAGTGGTTCTACTGGACAGCCTCGATTACTTAGGGTAGCATCTGTGCTACAGTGGCGGCGACGATCTCAGCTATCGTCTGCGCACTGGGTCCTTCAGTAGACCCTCCACGGCCTCTGCCACGACCGCGTCCTAACATCTGAACAATTAACATTTACGTTAGGTACTGTGACCAGGTAGTCCTGGGTTTAAGCAATGGTATCGTCTGAAAGGACGTTAAGGGTATCCGTTATCATTAACGGTCATTCAAGGTTAGGTTCCTACTTCTCCGTTGTAGAACGGTTTGTAATCCTAACTCGGTAATCACTATACTTGGTAATTCTTGACGTATCAGAGCGATACTTCGCTCTGATACCACTTTTTGTAACACCTGTGAGCCTCGATTTTTGAAGCCTATCCTATGTTGATTTGGGCTGATTAGGATCTGGTTGAGTTCTAGGTCCACTTATAACCTAAGATTAATAACTATGTGATATAACATTAATTATTAAAACCTAAGTTAGCCCACTGGGACCTAATTAGAGTCGCCACCTAATTTTAACCTAGAGTAAATTAGGAAAGGAGAGTTCGGGTTCGGGGGCTTGATATTCGACTTATTTAGGGTTCAAATTACTTTCACTACCCCAAGAAGTCGTTTTTCCTTTACTTTGTTTAATTACGGCTTATTACGAGTCGTTTTAACCTAAGTGCGCGCTTCTGATTTTTTGTATTTTTAACATTGTTTGACAAAAAATTAAAGTGAAATTACCTAAGCTAGGGTTTCGGAGGCAGAATAAGGTCAAATTTGTTTTCGTCCGTGGCCACGGACCTACTGTCCGAACCCACGGACATCAGTTAACCTAATTACTCAGAAAAGTCGAATTTAAGAGAAAACAAAATTTTGAAAAAGTCTGGGGCCACGGACTAGACGTCCGTGGGCCCGGACATGTTTACAAAAAACCTAAATTTTGAAAAATTTAAAATCCCATCGCTGTCTGTGGGTGTCCGTGGTCCCGGACAATAGGTCCGAGGTCACAGACCACCCACAGACCGGGGTTTTCTGGTGGTTCCCGACGGTGTTTTCGGCTCAAAATTTATGGACGTGTAGCCTGAAAGATGTACAAAACGTTAGTAGTCAAAAGTTTTCAATTGAAGTCGAATAACACGAAACTTAGCAAACAAGTAACAAGGCAGTAGCTAAAACAATTAGCAATACAGAGGTTGAGAAGAGTTGGTTTGAACCCAAATTTTGAAATAAGACTGATAAAGTCGTAGGGAGTTAGGAAAGTGGAATTCCTACCTGGTTTACCTTCGGATTTACAATGATTCTTCACGTCGAGATTCGTCGAGTGCTCCGTTGATGGCAGATCCGAAAGGAGTTCGAACCAAGCTTCTGGTTGTTGGTTGTTCATGCTGTTCTTCGCGTTTTGGTGGTGTTTTTATGGGGTGTTGATGATTGTTGATGCTTTTGGAGTAGGAAAACAAGTTTAGATGGTGATTTCGGGGGAGTTTCGGTATGATTTTGGTTGCCGGGTGCTGAAAAATGTGAGAGAGAGAGGAAAGGCAATGCTTTCTGACTTCCTAGGGATCTTGAGCTTGTGAGATTCTCCCTTGCTCAAAAGATTTATCCCTTCATATAGACTTCCTTAAAGATAAAGAAAATCTAGTGAAAGCGAGATTCTTCGGGATTTTAATTAAGTGACTTCCCAAGGGAATTTTGCTGTGAAATTTTAGCCACATGTGAAGAATGACAATTATGATTTTTATAAGGTGGAAACGAATTTTTTAAATATTGGAATATTTTTAAATTCATTTTCCCATCAGATTTGATCAGAAATTTCTAAAAAAGTTTTGGGAATTCGAAAAATCAAAATTCCAACGCCATTATTCTTAAAATGTCATCCTCTATCATGGGTTAAAATTTCAAGACATTCCGAGTTAATTCAAGCCACTTTCAGAGGAGAGAGAAAGCTCATAGGGGGCTTAGGGGCCTTGAAAAATTACGAGAATGCTTCTGAAGATGACTAAGCTGCCCCGGATGCCACGGGATGCGCCGATCGAACCGGGAATCCTTGCTGTTTGACTAAACTACCCTTTTTTGCATTTGTACCTTGAGAGACTCTCCCTTAGGGGTTGAAATTTTGGGTATAACTGATTACCCCCCATCAACTAGACTTCGTAATAAATATGAAAAGTCTGGTTGATGCTTGAGTGATACCCCAAAATTTCGGGTCGTGAATAGACCTTGCATGCCGTTGGAAATTAACAAGTCGTGTCGAGCTATTATAAGGAGCTGAGTACCTATAAGTAAAGTTAAATGAAGTAATGTGACGTGATTATAAGGCGTTGACAACCTAAAAAGTAAAAATGAAATAATGTCAAATGATTCTAAGGCATTGACCACCTAAAAGTGAAAATGAAATAATGTCAAGTGATTCTAAGGCGTTGACAACCTAAAAAGTGAAAATTGGAAGGTATGCAAATGCAAGAATGTTGAAATGCTAACGATGATAATGATACTGATGATGCTGATGATGTTGATGATGCTGATGATGCTGATGATGTTGATGATGCTCGGATGCTTCTAAGTACCGAAACCCGTGCCAATGCTCCTGGCTGGACCCAATGTGGACTTATTGTGAAATACCCCAAACCTCAATATGTTATTTAAATGATAAACTATGGTATGTTAAGGCTAAAGAGTGCCTCATAAATGTTACTAAGCAAATTAAACCATGGTAAACAAAATAAAGTACCATTAAGGCAATTTGAGCAAAAACATGCTCTAAGCTTGGAATAAACTTGGTTGGGACCCAAAGAGCCTACCAAGACTTTATTAACATGCAATTATGATTTTATAAGGCTAATTAAGTCCTTAAGAAACATTGGTAGACAATTTAAACCAAAGAAAACACCATAATGTCAATTTAAGCAAATACTTGCTCTAGACTTGGTGTAACCTTGTATAAGACCTAAAGGTCATTCCTAGACTTTATTAACATGCTAATGAACATTTTAAATCAATTACCAAAGAAAAACCAAGCTCAAAATCAAGTTTAAACATAAATTGTGCTTTAAAAAGTCTTAAAGCACATTTTTGAAAAATTGTCTTGGAAATGGGTTTTGAGTGGGTAAATGCCCATCATTACTCTTTAATCAACATGTGTACAACTTAGTATCACATTAGGAAGTCTAAATCAATGGGAAATAAAAAATTTCACAATTATGTGCACTAATTTGTGAATAGTGCTCAAATAGTGCTAGTTTAAGACATATGCCAACATAAGTGATTAAATGGTCAACAATTCCATGAAATATCCCAAGGAGGATAATGGGGGGCCGGTTTTTAAGTGTGACTCATCACACTTAGCTAGTTTAATAAGGAAGGAAAGATGACAAGTAAGTTAACTATTTGCTTTATGCATAAATATCTTCCAAATTAAAACCCGTCACCTCATTCTCTCCTTTCCCTCTTGTTTCCCACCGTCTCCAACCTCCATCCTCTCTTCTCCATCGGTTTTGCTACAGCACCTCTACCATCCTCCATCTTTAAATCCTCGTAGCTCCTAGCTCCATGCTCCAAAATCAATTTCAAGACCACCATTCTTCTAGTTAGAGCAAGCTCTTCAACCTTGTCTTTTCAAATCTCCAAGTACTCCATTTCGGTGCCATGGAGATTGACCATTGAAGGAGCAAGAACTCATCTCTTTTCACCTTGTTGATCACCTTTGCTTCAAGGAAAGGAAAACCAAAGAAAACCTACTTTTCCTCTTGTTTTTGTTCATGACCGAGAATCACCTCTTGATGGTGTTTTCTCTTGCTCTTTCTTAGCTTAATTCAAACTTCAAAGGACTAGGAGGAGTCCTCTCTTGCTACTTAATCCAACTCTCATTCAATTCCAAGGTAAACTTCCATTTTAGTGTTTTAAAACACTTATGTATATTTAGGGTTTATATGTGAGTTTAAGTAAGAAGCTTGAAGCTCATTACCCTTATATGTGTGTATGGTTAGAAGATTGACAAGTGATCAAGTTCCTTTCTGATTTTCAATCCAAGGAAACAAGAAAGAAAACTTGAAGAAATGAGGAAAATAACCTAACCTAATGTGGTTATTGTGTCTTAGGAAAATGAGCTTGAATTGCTTATTAAGAACTACCTAAAGAGCCAATGGGAAATGAGTTAGTGAAATACCCATAAGATGGTTATTAAGGGCATATGTGATGTTGTGTGTATTTGCAGGTTAAAGGCATTTAATATGTGGGAAATTCAGTGTTTAAGATTAATGCAATTTAAGGGCCTAAGAGCCATGTTATTTAAGGGCCTAAGTGCCAAGTAATTTAAATTATGCACTATATTGTGATTTAGTGTAGTTTGGGTGTAGTTTGTGTGTAAAGAACCTTCTTTGAGGATTTTAATGTCTTTGGTTGTTAAAGGATGAAAAACTAAGTGTTTGGGTGTAAGGATGTACTAGGGAAGCTATGGAAAAATTTAGTTGATAAACAAAGAGTTTTAAGTATTTTAAGGTGATTTTATGACCTAGGTTGTGCTAGGAATTGTTAAGGGTAGATTTGGTGAAAGAAATGGGAATTTAAGTGTTTATAAGTGTTAGAATGACCTAGGAATTGTCCGTTGTAGTTTGGAGATTAAATGGGTGATTTGAGATACACCAAAGTCATGGTGGGAGTGTGTTTAAGACTTGTGCAAATTTTGGAAAACAAAGGAAAAGTAATGTATTGTAAAGGGTTAATTATGAACTTGTGGAAAAGACCTTATGGAGTATGTGTAAGGGAAATGATGATAATGCAAAATGATGCTTGAGGGTGTTTAAAATGATTGAGGAGAACACTTTGGTTAGTTGATATTTTAGGCATAAATTACCACTTAGAACCTAAGGAAAATGTTATAAGTGTTAGGAGATTTTTACAAGAAAAGGAGTAAGTGTTTGAGGAGTTTAGAAGTGAGTTGGAAAATGAGTTTGGTGGATGTTTTATGAAGGTTTGAGGTTGCCAAATGATTTTAGAACACATTAGGAGACTTGAGGAAAAGTTTGGAGAAAATTTGACAAGTTTTGGGAAAGTTCTGCAGTCGACCGACCTAGGGACCGACCCTGACTGGGTCAGTCGGACTGTGATAAGGTAGTGGGTGAGGTTCTGGAATGGACCGACCCAAGGGGTTGGGTCGGTCAGGCTAAAAACACTGCATCAAAATGTTTCTGGAATGGACCGACCCTGTCAAGGTCAGTCGAAGTGGAATTTTCAAACCCGGATTGTCAATGGAACGGACCGACCCAGGGGTTGGGTCGGTCAGAAGGTCGGTCGGCCCATATTTATAAAAAAAAGAAAAGAAATGTGGCTTATGTAGTAAACCCTAGTGGGTATAATGAGGATAATCAAGTGTAAGTTTGATTGTAAAACACGTCATGTAAGTATGTAAAACACTTAGTAAAATTGTAAGTTAAATAAGGTAATTAACCGACATTATTAATTATGTATAGGAGTTGCTTCCGGTGGAACTCGAACGCAGCAGGGATAAATGTATGGTTTTCTTGCAACCTGTGTCCTACCGGATTACACCAACTTGTGTGTTGTTTGTTTTTCTGGATGTTTATGACTTTGTAAGACTTAAATCATGAAATGAGTTTACAGTATTTGTTATTATTGTGTCGTGTGTGTACCGGTACCGTTAACCTCGAATATGTGCTAACCCGTTAGTTAACCAAACTAGGATACGTAAGAGAGCGGTACCCGGTTTTTAACGTTTCAACCTAAGGAACGTTCTAACTACGGCTATCCGTGTGTTAGGTGTGTGTTGTTGTTGTGTGCAAATGTGTTTACCTCCCTTGTATGTTTAACCAAGTTGTAACACCAAATGGTGTATGGATGTGATACGTTCCATAATGGAACTCTTAACTATATATATTAATGGGGGGTGAGGAATCCGGGAGTCTCGGTCGCGCGCGTATGTACGGGAGTTGATATCCATAATGGATTCAACTCTCTTCCATGTATGGTTGTTTTCCTTCTTGGAATTCAATCTCCCACAAGACTAATAAAAGGCTTTCCTACCTGACTATTGTTCGGGCTAGGGGGATTATGGTAAAGTTTCTCTGGGAGTTGATGTCTATATTCGCTTCGACTCCCACTCTGTTATTGATTGTTTTTCCTCCTTGGATCACAATCACCCAGAAGCCTAAGATAAATGGCTTTCCTACCTGACTATTGTTCGGGCTAGGGGGATTATGGATAAGGTGTGATTGGGTAAATATATCCGACACATATAAATAAAATTATGGTGTGACAGTGTGGTCGGTTCTATATTAAGATTGACACACCCAAATAAGTTATTGTGTAACGAGCTTAACATGAGACTGAAGTCACTCTCTAGGCTTACCAAGTTGGACTAACTGGTGTTTGGTTCGTTTCCCTCAAGGGATTCATTCCTATTATGTTATGTATGTTGTTGACGCTATGCAATTAGTATTGCTATGCTATGAGTGTTGTATATTTGTGAATGTGTTATGTGTTTATGGTTTCTACATGCATGATTTAAATATAATCAACCGCATTCTTAGACAACAATTAGTTGTGCATGGCCTGGTAGTATACGGGCTGCACGATTACCATACTAGCAAAGGTGCTGAGCCCCTTGGGGGCCACCCTTTTTCCTTTTCTGGTACAATGGAGCTAGAAGCCGTTCGAGAGTAGGACGGGGTAGTTGTTTGGGCATGGGTAGTTTATTTAATTACCTATGTATTGTAGGTGTAGTAAGACCGAAAATGTTATCGGCATCAGTTGTAAATACTCGGTAAAGTTGAAATGTAATGTGTATTGATTTTTGGAAATGGAACGGTATTGTGTTATGTAGGTGCTCGGAAATCTGGTTCATCAGACCGATACAATGTATAAGTATTAGCCTTGTTAGCCATGTGGGTGGTTAACGGCGTGTAACACCAATGAATTAAGTAAATGTTGAGTTGTGTTTTCCGCTGCAAATTGTTGTTAAGTATGATGTTGTAGTTGGGGTGTTACAAAAAGAGCGATACTTCGCTCTGATGACTGGAAATACCGAGTTTAGGAAGTACCGAGTTAGGAGTTTAATGCTTTGGGTTAAGGGTTGAGTGATAGCATGAGAGATACGCTAGCAATGAATCACCAGTATGTACTGGATACCTACTACATCCTTCCCGCCCTCCACAATCCCTGTTTTATAACTCGGGAAAGAACGCGAGAGAGATGAAAGTCCTCTCTTACTCGGGAAAACCCGATCTGGCTGTTATTAAGTATCTCTATAAGTACAAAGAACCTGTCATACGGTATATTCCGAAAACAAGGAATACCGGAGACGGTTCTCATGTGAACGATGTTAACCGCATTTAATAGCGAAGAATGAAGAATCCTATGCATAGAAAATGGAATTTCTGGCAACCTGGGCCGACATGCCTAGCATTCGAGAGCAACCATCTTGCCCAGCAGAAGGCACGCACCAACCGTGCAACAAAGCAAGAGAGTGAAGTAATAAAACTCGAGACATGTGTCTACGGGACCACAATTGTTAAATAATACACCAACAGTATACCAACTGCCTAAGGAACTAGTCAGGAGTGGGTAACTCCAAGCCTACAACGTACAAGAAGATCTAAAACCTGATTGGCAAAGCCTAGACGGCTGTGAAGATGTTTACACAACGTGTTCCAGCAGGACTACCATATAGTGAAGGGTCTAGTCTCGGTAACCACGACAAATGCGTGGGAACGAGCAACAAGGAAAAAAAAGAGCGCAGAGTTAAGTGAATAAGGGCCTCTGATGAGACATTGAGAAGTCGCCCAGAAGATTTATTGTCAAGACTGTAAGATCAAAGTAAGGGCCAACAAGGCTCTGAATACGGCTCGGGTAAAAACAATACCTCAGCCGGTATGTGTTGAATCAATAGCCAGTTAGCATGGCGCACTTGCCATGGCAAGTTCTGCTAGAACGGGGCTGTTCGGGAAAATTTTTAACAACTATGAAGTACTTAGCAAAGTACCATGAAGTTGAGTGAGATAATCGTAACCGTGGAAGGGCTTAACAGCCTAACCTTTGTATTTGGGAATGTACCAGTCAGCAAGAAGCTAGACTCGATTAAGGCAAGAAGACATTTTAATACCAGGAGAATTTTCTTTCAAAACTCAAATTTATTTCAAACCGTCTTTCAAAACCAAATTTTCTTTCAAACACATATTTATTTCTAACCTTCTGTTAAACCCAAATTCTTTCAAACTTCAGATCTTCTTTTAAACCAAACCAGAGAACCTACACCGGCCTTAGCGCCACAGAGTAGGTAAGTTACACCCAGTTCACTTTTGAACAACCGGACGGAAATCGGATACCCGAGGGTATTAACCCGAAGGAGCAGACCGAACCTATGTTAAATACAATAAGAAGTAGGACATACCTAAGAGCGCAGTAGTTGGATTTCCCTTGATTAAGTTCGGGAAGCACTAAAGGCATGTTATCATAGGATTATATAAGGGAGTTGACAACAGAATACTTCACCTAGGCGTGTGACGGACACTACGAGTGTACGAAAATGAAATGTGGGACGACCGCACTCCGATGGGAGCTTGCGGGCCTAACAAACTCGTTCATGAGTTAGTCGGGTAAGTAGCAATGTATCAGTAGGATACCCCACATGTGTATACGAGTAGAGTCAGGAACACGGGAAGTAGTCGACTCCATACTACGGTCAGCAGTAAAAGTCAAACAACAGCGAAGGATTACCACGAATGGTTGAAGTAATGGAACCCAGTTAAGTTAACGAGACTAAAGGAATTAGTGAATTCATTTCAAGGAAATTTTTAAGAGACAGGAAGTGCGAAGCACACTGACCTGTAAGTAAAGGCATCCCATATGTCTCAAGAGTCACGAGGGACTAAACATGATAGCTGGAACGACGAACCAGCCTATACATGGTAAGACAGATGCCTAATATGGATACGTTAATGTACAACGGACGGGATGAAATTCCCCAAATAGTCACCTAGGCTATCAGGGGACATCAACCCTCGCAGAAGAGGATATTAAACCCAGCCAAGAACGCAAAGCGAAGTAGTTAACTAAATGTACCCATGAGTACAAGCCAGATATAATGACATAACCAAGTAACACCCAGGAGCAATCCTTGAAGGGTGTTCGGGTCAACAAGTTGAACAAAATATTGTGATAGAAACACTAAAGGGATAAGCCGTCAAGAGGCAACCTGACACTCCCGAGGGACCTCCCAAGAGAGTAAGCGTGATGCAATGACCTTGTCATGGAGCAAATACTACCTCCAAACCATGTGATGGGGTTTGGAGAACTAAAACAAGTGTGAACAGCCTATAATGAGCAGGGCTCGAGGCAATAAGGCTTATAAGCCACAAACTTAATGTGTTACATAAATTTAATTGTTTACAAACGTTTATGTTGTACAAATGAATAGAGCGGAGAACGAACCACTGCTTTAAGAGTGGGGATACCTCTCGGTATTGTGAGACCGCGGGAGCGGTAGTTATGTGAACCAAGCACAACAAATATGTTAAGGATTGACCATGTTGTTATTACCAGGAATAACTTGAATAGAAGTAATACGAAAAAGAAGCCTTTACACCGATTGTGGAAGACCGGAAGAGTAATCAGTTTAATAGCAACCACTATAGGTGTGTGATGCTAAGTGTAGAGTGAACAACGCTCAAGGAGCATAAGGACTCCAAGAATGGCATGTTCAGTAATCAGCCAAGTAATGGCGAAAATACATGAGCGGCAACTGACATAATAATGTATACCGTGTGAATTAGTGTTGTACAATGAGTAAGAACATGGTGCGCAGTAAGCGACCGTTGTACGAGTATTGTTAAACTATAATATGGCGAATAAGCAGAGTTATGAGTTAAACTCAGTGGAGATACAAAGGTAAGTGATAATAAACAGACTGGGTAGTAACCCAGTAGCCGGTATTATGTGATAAAGATCTCACTGGAACACAGTGTGAATTCCTATTGCAGTTGCATAAGGAATGGAAGCGTACTTCCAGTAAATTAACATGATAAGCGAAGTCGCAAGCCTTGGCACGAGAATACCTGAATGCTAAGTAATCAGCCCATACTGAATACGGACGTTGTGCAAACGCTTATGGCACAAGTCGGTTAAGCGTAGACCTAGAAACAAAACCATTGGAAATACCAACCAGCATAGTAGTCGAACCTCACCGCAATAAGACGGAAAAAGACTCCTAATGCTATTAGGACCGATGCATAGAAAATGCAAGGTCGTGCAAATGAAAGAATACTTGTACAGAACCAAATGTGGAGGCATGGTTAGGAATAAATGACTACAGTAGCACTGAATACCAAATACCGGTAAGGAATGTATCTCAAGTGTTGGAAATAACTGAGGGAGCACTACATATTAGGTAGTAGCTCGATCTCAACCACCAGTAAGTTGGATGAAACAAAGTGGATAATCATGAAATACATAGAAGTATACACAGTAAATTACAGAGAAGTGGATGGAAAGTTTATAAACTCACCGAATCCGCGCACGGTCAGTGATACCACGTGTCGGTTGAGAAACCGTTATTACCAGGGTTAGAGTGATAAACGAGAGATGTACAATACATGAAGGATAAAAAATGGGGCAAACGAAGCTCTAAAGTTATCAGGGTCGCGCAGCAGTAGATAGTGAGCTAATGATTCAGATGTTGAATATGCATGGTGAATACGAGAAATGGCTAATTTCTGACAGGCCAGAATCGAAACCGATTATGAGTTAAACATACTCCAATGAGAATTCTTGGTTTAGGGACTAAACCGCTAATATGGTTAAGATCCTCTAACTAGAACGTATTGTATAATAGACCGCGTGGACGTTAAAACACTCCACGACGGCGGAACATTTTAAACCAATGTTCAGTGATTGATTACGTGGGCGTAATCCCTTTTAAGGGGGGTAGAGCGCAAAACCGCTTAGTGTGTTTTAACGTACAAGTGTACGTGAACTATGGTGTGCATAACATGAACTATGGTGTGCATAGCACAAAATTATTTTTGTTTTGACGATTGGTGCGTGTGTTACATGAACATACGCATTCTACAAACTGTACACTTAACCATTAATCACAACGGTAATACATCATATACACTAATAAAAGGGGAGGTGTTACACGCCGTTAGCCACACACGTGGCTAACTAGGCAAATACTTACACAGTGTACCGGTCTGATGGACTAGATTACCGAGCGCTACACTTTACATTACAATTCGTATCTAATACCGAAAACAGACACAATTACAATCTAACTGTACCGAGTCCATTACATTCCATTACCGATAACAAGTTCGGTCTCACTTTACTAACAAATACGCCTAACACATCATACACTCCCCATGCTCCGCCATTCCCATCCTACCCTCGAACGAAGGGCAACTTCATGTACCTAAAAAGTAATGGGGGCCCCCAAAGGGGCTCAACACCTTTGTTGGTATAGTAATCGTGCAGCCCGCATACTACCGGGCCACGCACAACTAATTGTCGAGTGAGCATGCAATTAATTTTATTTAAAGCATGCAAGAAAAACTATAAACACATAACATGCTTATAAATCACACATGTCCAATCCATAGGATTCAACCAAGAGGTTAACACACCAACACTTGTTAGACCTAATTACTGTGTTCCTTGACCATTGAGGGTTTTTACCTTAATGGAACTAAATTCTTATTAGACAACACTCACCAATTTGATCGGGTAACAATTAATTACTTCTTATATTAATAGGGGTTGATTTCGGTGATCAACGTACACAACATAACAACACACATCACATCATAACATATACATTACATAACAACGTTCTTCTTAGAGAACGTACACTTTCCTTAAGATGTGTCAGATTAAATATAGGTCCGCACACCGTACACATTTACTTTACTTAGATGTGTTGGCCTTATTATAGGCCCGATCACACCGTACACAATAACATTACTTAGATGTGTCGGTCTTAATATAGACCCGATCACACCATACACAAATCCCCCTAGCCCCGAATAATAATCAAGGTAGGAAAGCCTCTTATTAGGCTTGTGGGTGATTGTAATCCAAGAAGGAAAAACAACCAAAATAGAGAGGGAGTTAAATCAACTTTAGATATCAACTCCCAAACACCCGTGCACGACCGGGATGCCCCGGATTCCTCACCCCCAAATATATATATATATATATATATATATATATATATAGTTAGAAGTTCCCTTATGGAACTTACCACATCACGACACCATTTGGTGTTACAAACTTGGTTAAACACATAGAGGAGGTAACATCCCATTCGACAAACATGGATAACGACCCTTTTTAAATAACAACATACCAATAAGGGCAACACACAACACACAAAGCCACAATATACAACTAACGCACCGATAGCCATATTTAGAACGTTCCCGTAGGTTGGGACTTTTAATCCGAATACCGATCTCTTATGTGATCCTAGAGTCGGTTAGCTACGGTTTAACACATATTCGAGGTTAAACGGTATCGGAACTAATTACGCCACATAAACAAATTACTGTAAACTCATTACATGCTTTATCTTGCAAGGTTGCAAACACACAGAAAAACAAGTTGGCATACAAGCCGGTGTAACCCGGTAGGACACAGGTTGCAAGAAAACCATACCTGTCATCCCGGAGAATTACTTTAGTGCGCCTTCTCACACTCCAATGTTAACTCTCGTACCACTGATAGCATTTCAAATGTTTTTATTAACATTATGATCATATGGTATGTAAACTACTTTTACGCCCGTACTTACCCCGTTGTCCCTTTATACTTAACTTACTTATGTGATCTTAAGTCTACAACTTATACATTCACTTCTAGCACATGTATATACTTTGTAGACCCTTTATATGTCACCAAACAAGGCCTAAACATCATCTAAAACCATTACCAATCAATCTTCCATCATTAGAGACCTTTAAAATGCTCTCGGCACATTTGTGGGGGTGGTCCGGGACTTGGTCCTTACCCTAAGTCCCGGACCAATCACGAACTAAACTCTTGGCCACTTTTATGCACTGGTCCAGGACCTTGTACCTGGCCTAAGTCCCGGACCAGCTGTGCAGACAAATCCTCGGCCATTTTAAAGGTGTGGTCCGGGACTTCACTAAGGGACTAAGTCCCAGACCACAACAGCAGTAATCCAAACTTGACATTTTTACATTATTTTCAAACTCCAAACTTCACCCAATCATGTCCTAATCCTTTTACATGTTTCCTAACATGTTTTAACACACTTAAACACTCCTTAAACACCTTAAATCATTGGTCCAACTCTTTTACTCCAATTCTTACATTATTTCACAATTCCAATTTCTACATTTGCACTTGGCACACTAATGTCCTAAAACATTTCCATGACAGTTTACACTCCTACCATTCTTTACCAACTCATCTAATGACCATCACCACACTTTCTTAGACATTTGCATTATCTAGACCCAAGTCCATCCTCCACTTCCAAGACTATGCACACTAGCTCTTTTTTTAGAAACTCCTAGTCACCTAACATCAATATGCTACAGATTTTTATCTCTCTCAAGCCCATCCTCCATTCATCATTCCAAGGTTACTAAACATCTCTACTCAACCCAACTAAACACTTAAGTTTCCCTCACTTACCAAGCTACCTAAAACACTCATTTTCTACTAAAATTTTGCCATAACCTCCCCATAAACCTTACATCCTCAACTTCACCAACTTTCACCAATTTTCATTTCCTAATCTAGCCACACCCATAAGGGTCCTACCAGCACATAAATTTTCCTCAAAATTCATCAAACAACAATATAGCTCCCAAACTCAAAACACTTGGCTCCAAGGCCCTTAATTCAAACATCAACTTCACAATTCTATCACATTTCAACCAAACACATTTTCTAACATAGATTGCAATCCATAATTTGGGTTCATTAATTTATTTACCCTTGCCAACTCTAAAACAATTAAAACAAGCTTCATGGTAGATTTCTTACCTTAATTTCACAAGTTCCTCTTTTAATTCCTCTCTTGCTCCTCCTCTTCTCAAATTCGGTCAAGTGGGAATGGAGTTGCCAAACTCCACCCCAACATTCAAGGAAAACAAAAATGGATTCAATTAATCTTCTAATCCCTTAGGAAATTCTAACTCAATGAAAGGGGCTTAGAGCACATAGTTAGGGTTTTACCTTTGGAGTCTTTTAAGAGGGGTTTTAACCCTTGAATCAAGAAGGGGGTTTCACCACCATTGGAGAGTTGAAAAAAATCTACAACACAAGGAGAAAACAAGGCATGAGAATGGGCAAAAATCGGTCAACTCAAGAGAAGGAGGAAAAATGAGTTTTTCATGCATCTTTTTACCTTAGGAGAGAGAGGAGACTCCAAGCTACAAGATGGTGACATTTTCTCTTCAAATGGGCAAAACCCATGGAGATGAAGTTCATCCTTTTGGAATTTAGAAAAGAGAGAATGATAGAGAATGATGAGAGGAATAAGCATATGTATTTATTTTTGTGATTTGAGCTTTCATGAAGCTTGGGCAAAGAAAAGAAGCTTGAGTAGCCATGGGAGGAGGAGGATGGCGCAAGGAAGAAGAGAGGGGGAGGAGAAATCGGCTGGGAGGAAGAAAGAGAGGAGGGAAAAGAAAATAAAGGAGGAGATATAAGATGCCTACCTTTTCTACTATTCATTTCTTTCTTTTTCTTTTCTTTCTTTCTTTACTTGGTTAATGTGTGTGTGAGGGGAGGCTGACCATTTTAAAAACCGGCCCCATACAGTATATAAGCTGGGAGTGTTTTTCATCTTTTACAGAAAACACTCGTTATTTTACCCGGTTTAGCACTATTCACTGACCGGGCCCGTTTTCCGGAATTTTCTCGTTTAATTAATTTTAATGGCTCTTAAACTCCCATTAATGTTTAATTATAGTTATATAATCAACTATAATTTTTACGGGGTAATTTGACTATTTAAAGTCACGTTTTCGGGTTTTCTCGGAAAACGTGCTTTAAGACTCCGTTAGCGTTTTAACGCATTATTTGGATCCGTTTCCTTCGAGAATTTTCCCCACACGTTCTTAGTGTGTAATTAGGGTATAAAAATATATTTATAACCCTAGTTAAGGTTATATACCTCCTAAGATAATTAAATACGCGTTTTTGCATTTTGTGACTTTTACACGTTTTCCTTTATCTTTTGGTTCCTCTTACTTCACCAACATTCTTAAGGACTTAATTAGCCTTATAAAATAATAATTACATAATTAATTAACACATTAAGGTTTGGGGTATTTCAATCTACCCCCCTTAAAAGAACTTTGTCCTCAAAGTTCCACAATACCCATGCATCACTTACTTAGAATACAGGGATTACTTTTACAACATAAACCTCCAATTATCAACATATACCTGATATAACCTTCAGACTTTAAGTTTTGGATAACATATCAACTTTCAGGCTCATAGGCCTGGATAACATCTACCACACATATCACACAACATGTCTTAGCATGTATAACAATCGGAAATACCTTTTACATCTCTCCATGGGCTCGGTCTAAAGACTATAGGACATCACAGTCCTCGAGTCCCATGTCGAGTACATATACCGTGATCCTGCAGGTACCGGTCACGATGGACACTTCCTGGTCCCCGGTCCTTTAGAAGATTCAAAACCATCACATACATTTTTAACATATACTTCTCATGTCACCGGTCCGAAGACAAAGGCTCATACGTCCTCGGCTCGTGAGCAAGTAATACAAAAATATTCTTTATAGGGTTAAGTAGAACGAAATCCTTTTTTGGAAAGTACCAACTGAAAATTCTTTTTACAAGGTCGAGTAAAAGAAAGTCCTTCATTTGAAAATACCATTTGAGAATCTTGGAAATATTAATTGAAGTCTTGAAAATACCAACTGAAAATTTGAAAACAACACTTTAAAATTATTTTTGAAAACGCAATACAACTCCAAGTCTAATTTATGCTAACTGCATCTTATTCTTAACGTGATTATTTGTGACCACTTATAGGGAGTTTCAAGAGTCATCCAACCCTGATGTGATCAGCATCACTGCTGAACTATCTTTCCACCCCATTTTGTGTTCAGTTTCCTTTGATCGCATGCAAATCAAGTTCCACCTCCCACTTCAATTTCAAACAAGCAACTAATTCAAACATTTACCATTTTCTATCTTTTTAATCCTTCTAGTCATAATCATAGAGCAGTACATCTCCAAGGGATGGAACTTTGCCCATCAGTTATTTTCAATCTGTCTTTAATCAAACTTACCTAGGGAATTTAATTCTCGCTAGGTTCTATATCTATTTCATATCATTCATACATCACAATATTATATATAGATATATATTAATATTATTATTATTATCAAAATCACAATGCACCATACTATATTTGTCTCAAATAAACATACACTATCGGGGTTTTAGTTCCCCGGGAGTTTCTTTACTCCTATACACTTGTATTCACACACCACTTATAACAATGGTATTCGCATCTTCTGTGCGCAATTACCATAATTAAACCATAAATGAATACGTATGTTCATGTACCATACACACCAATCATCATAACTAAGTATTTTGTGTTATACACAACATCATAACAAATTATTTTGTACTATGCACAACACCGTTCACGTACACTTGTACGTAAACATTCACTAGGCGTTTTTGCGCTCTACCCCCCTTAAAAGGGATTACGCCCACGTAATCGACCATATGTTATTACTTGACATTGGTTTAAGGCGTTTCGTCATCATAAGGTATTTTAACTTCCACGCGGTTTATTTTACAATGCATTCCGGTTAGAGGACCTTAACATTGGTTTAGTCCCTGAATCTAGAATTCTCATTGGAGTTTGTTTAACTCATAACTAGTTTCGGTTCTGGCCTGTGAGGCTTCTAGGTATATTCACATTGACACTTCACCCTTTACTCATATTCACTAGGTATGTTCAATTTTGAATCATGGCCTGCTAGCTTCTGCTGCGCCACTCTGATAACTTTAGGGCTTAGTTAGCCCCTTTTTGTTACTCTTGATGTGTTGTACATCTCCCATTTATCCCTTCTATCTTGGGAATAACAGTTTCTCAATCGACACGTGGTATCTCTTACCTGTGCGAATTCGATGAGTTATAGATTTCCTATCCAGCTTCCTGGTAATTCATCGTGTGTACTGGTATGTATCTTTGTGATTATTCACTGGGTTCTTCCGACTTACTGTCGGTTGAGGTCGAGCTACTATCTAGTATGTAGTGCTCCCTCTATCGCTTCTAACACTTGAGGTATATGCTATACCTATACTTGGTATTCAGTGCTACTATAGTCACTAACTCCTGATTATTCATCTCGAATGATGCTTGCTTATTCGATTATATACAAGTACTCTTTCATTTGTATGACCTCGCATTACTATGCATCGGTCCTTATAACGTTCATAGTTCTCATCCGCTTTTATTGTGGTGGAATTCATTTTGTTATGATTGTTGGTACGTCCAACGTTCTTTGTGACTCTATGGCTCCCAGCCGCACGGTTTTGTTTCTTGCTTTCGCTTAACCGACTTGCGCCATTTTTTACTGGTGTGTTTCCCAGTCCTCCGTATCTAGTACGGGTTGGTTATTCAATAACCGGGTACTCTTATCCCAAAGCTTATTGCTTCCTATCAATTAGAACCACTAGGAATACACTTCCATTTCCTTTTGCAGTTGCAATAGGAACAACAATGCTTTCTCTTTGAGGTCTTGCGTCACATGGTGCAGATTACTGGCTTTACTGCTCATTCTATTTGCACTCTCTAGTTTTCCATAACCACTAAGTCTAGTTCGTAACTCCAGTTGTCCTCCATATCATTGTTTAGCCATACTCGTACAACGGTCGCTTACTGCGCACTGTGTCCTTACTCATTATATAACATCGACTTACATGGCGTTCGCTACTATGTTAGTTTCCGCTCATGTATTTTCCACCATTTCTACAATGGTTCGTCGTTTACTTGGCTGATCACTGAATACACTGTTCTTTAAATCCTTATGCTCTCTAAGCGCCGTTCACTCTACACTTCATATATATACAATGGTTATTACTAAACTTGTTACGCTTTGGGTTTTCGGACAATAGCTATACAAGCTTCTTTCCTTCATATTGTTTGTGTTCAAATTGTCTCTTGGCAATACGTTCACATAGTTACCGCTCCAGCAGTCCCACAATATTAAGTGGTATCCCTACTCTTAAGGTAGTGGTTCGTTCTCCGCTCTATTCATTTGTATAACGTACTCTCCTCTTACTGGTGCCATTACCGACAGTACTCCTTATGAGTTATGTAGGCTTTGCAATCATTTAAATTTATGGCTTACAAGCCTCACTGCCTCGAGCTCTGCTCATTGTAGGCTGTTCACACAAATTTTTACTTCTCCGTATGCCATTATGTAAATTGGAGGTAGGTACTGGGCTCCGTGACAAGGTCGTTGCATCATGCTTCCTTTCATGGGAGGCCCCTTAGGAAGGTCAGGTTGCCACTTTGGCGACTTAGGGTTTTACTGTTAAGTGGGTACCCTACGGTGATTAAACCGAGTATTTATTTCAACTCTTGTGTTTCGATCACGATATTTCATTCAACTTTCGTTGACCAAAACACCCTTCAAGGAGTGCTCCTGAGTGTTGCTAAATTATGCCATTACCTATGGCTTGTATATGTTTAGTCAACTACGTCACTTTGCGTTCTTGGCTGGGTTTAATATCCTCTTCAGTGAAGATCGATATTCCCTGGCAGCCTAAGGGATTATTCAGGGAGTTTCGTCCCGCTCGTTGCACATTAACGTGTCCATATTAGGCATCTGCCTTACCATGTATAGGCTGGGTATTCGTTCCAGCTATCTTGTGCTCCCTTTGCAAATCTTGAGACATATTGGATGTCTGTACTTAACAATTTGTGTTCCTCACACTCCCTAACTCTTATTCCCCTGTCCTGGAATGAGTTCTTAAATTCCTTTAGTGTTGTCGACTTAACTGGTTCTTAACTTCAATTGTTCGCGGTGATCGGGTAATACTTGCACTGCTGACCGTAGTATGGAGTTGACTACTCCCCGTGTTCCGTACTCCACTCGTATACATATGTGGGGCACCCCACTGATACATTGCTACTTACCCGACTAACCTATAAGTAGGTATGTCAGGCCCGTAAGCTCCTATCGGAGTGCGGTTGTCCCACTTTACATTTTCGTATACTCGTGGTGTCCGTCACATACCTATGTGAAGTATTCTGTTGTCAACTCCTCTTATATCGTCCAATCACTACAATAAAATGGGTCATTTGTGACCAAGTATACGAACAAATATATATAGTGGTCGTTACTGAATAATTAATTATGATAACTATATATTTTTGTCGTTATTAGTACATTTTTAAAGACCAACTTTTTGTTTCATCGTTAAAGTGTAGAGTTTTGGTCGTAATTAGTAAAAATAGAAAAAGTAAAAAAGTTGACTACTACTTGAATCTTTTACCAGATACGACTAATCGAAGAGAAAAAACTGTAACTACTCCCCTTTATTCAGGGTGTATTCACGATGGATCGATCAATTGTTTCAGATATTCACTTCTCCACGTGACTTTTTCCCCAAATTTTCTCACCGGGCTCTGTTTTATGTCCAGATTATGGCTACACGTTCAAGCCTTTATTTTCGAACCCTAAGCAGCGCTTCAGTTCTCGTATAATCGCTGTTTCGATGGCCATTACAGGTTGGTCTAATGTGGAATTGTGGCGGATTTTCTTGTACCCCTCACCATCGAATCAATACAAGGGTTATGAGAAGGTGGATGATTATTGATGGAGCGTTTAGGGCTTCATTATCTGGGAGGTTCTAGAATTTAGTCTTTCTAATTGGTTTGAAGTGTTTTGCCTCTCCGTTTGAATTTTGACATTGAATTTCTAACTGGTGTCTTACCTTTTTTTTTAAGTCTTTTGAGATTCTGACATTGAATTTTAGTTGCGCTTCTCTGTTTCATTGTCTTTTCTGAGTTTCACAGTCGACTACGAGCTCCGCTGCTTAATCGCGGCTCTGGTGAGTTGTTCCTTTCACTTTTTTCGTTCAGTTCTGTGTTCTTGTTAGCGTATCTGGATTGTGCTTCGATCTATTTAGTGAAGCTCATGAAGACTTTCGTTGACGTGCATCATCCTCTCTAATATGATTTTCTTTTCACTCGTTTTGTTTGATTTCTATAATCCGTTTTGATTGCCAACTTGCTAAATTTTCAGCTAAAATTATTGTTTGGTTTGGTTCTTTCAGGTTGAGTATTTGAAGGTGATAACTGAGCTCGTTATTGGTCGTGGTATAAAGTTATGCATTTCTATTTCCTCTTCTTGTAGGTAGAAGATACCTACTAGCTATCTTCTACTTGGATCAATTTTTTTGGTAAACAACCAAACCAGCGTGCCACAGGTTCTGCAGCATCAGCATGCGCAACTAGCTGGCGCAAAAACATGTCATTTCCAAACCTTTCAGGCATGTCACGGATTATATAAATGTCTGTTATTCGGTATTCTGTCAAGTGTTGGAAGTTGTAGTTAGCTAGCTTGACCTCTCTCTATCTCAAATTATATCTGTTTTTGATAGTTTTTACCAGATTCATGATGGTAACTCATTTACTACCCCAATTGAAATTCGTCCTTTCATTGATAATAATGAGTGATATTATATTATTCTGATTCAAGACCCAACAGATAATACTAAAATAATTCCTAACCTGAATAGTAGTGGTACTATTGTGTCGTATATATGATCTATAGTCTGTATGTATAGATTATGATTACAAGTAATCATGAACACACATGCAACTACCCACTTCAAGTCGAGGATCTTTGGGAGTACTTAGTTAGGGCAGCATTCCGAAGTGAGAAGGGTAGTTCTGATGCCTCTGGGAAGCCTAGCACCGGGATTACATGAAATGGCATCACTGGCTAACAATAGACTAATAGACAACATATTAAGGGTTACTGATGAGATTCAGAATGAAGATCCAAATGTAGCCAGAATATGTAGCTCCACTCACCGTCTTTTCTGTTTAATTGATTGTTTACCTTTTCTCTCTACATACTATGTTCATGACTATCCTATGTGGCTGTTGATGTATCTTGTAGTGTGTAAGCATTCCATGGCTTAAAACTTGGACCCAAATACTGAAGGAAGAGGTGTCTAGCCGTTCAAAACTGGCCTGATGTCTGTCATCAAGGCATTTCTGATTGTAGCTTACAGTTTTTACCCTTATTGTCCTTACTGTACTAGCATGATATTGGAGTATATCTCCATTGCTCTAGTATAACATGTGTGACATGTAGGTTAGTTCCAGCTTACTGGACTTCTGATGTCTACATTAATCTATTCTAATTGCGGGGATGATTCTTTTCCAACACGTATTAAAAGTGTTTTTAAGCAACTTGTGAATTTGGCAAAGCTAATGAATTATGATTAAGTAAACCTGATTGGTTTAAGCCAACCTCTTTAGGTACTGAAATTTTGTATTCACTTGAAGAGGGGGAGGGGGATGTGATCATTTCCTGAGACTCATAACCACTTTAATATTGTTTATTATTCTGATTGTTCTTGCAGTGAACTTGCAGCTGCTTGGCTGTATCTCTTTGTCAATATTGTTTTGTCTTGGTTTTTCTATATACCAAATATGGTCAGATGATATCTACTTATTTCAAACCTCGTTTTTCCTCTTTAATGATTATTTTTTATTGGAACTGCTTATCTTTGAGAACCAAGTTCTTTAGTATGTTTGTCTACATTAACAAGTATATTTTGTGGCTCATGGTTTCAGCAAAAGCTAGCAAAGAAGGAGGCTGGAAGAATAGACATAAGTAGAGACATTGCACATGTGCATGATTTCTATAGGCATTACAGAGAGATGAATGACGTGGATCTCCTTCGAGAAGACGAAAAAAAGCTAAGGAGTCTAGGGTCTTTAGTGGTAACTTGGGTCAGTAGGTATTCAATGTACAAAATCCTATATCTCTTCTTACTCTTTTAAGCCATAATATTATCTTATAATGTGCATTAATCTTAGAAATTAAAGTACCATATAATTAATGATGCATCTCTTTGATTATTGAGTCTATTTGTATACATATGCTCTTCTTTACTATGAAATGTTTTGTGTTGCAGTGTAGAACTTCAGTTCTTTGCCAATTTTGAATGCATAGACAAGATTTTCTTAATACTACTAATGACTCCTTAGAGACATATACATATTCTTTTGTATAAAAGATAGTTCTTATTAGTACATCAAATAAATTGTCTACAAATTAAAGAGTAGATAAAAATATGCAATCAACATCATAGGTTTTAAACAAATCAGTAGGTCAAGTGAAGGTGATGAACATATTGAGTTTAGTTCTCAGCAGTTTAGTTCTGGATGTGTAAGCCTGCAGCTTTCATGCTTTAACAAGGGTATTGTGTAGGCTGTCTTCCCAAAGCATACAACATGATCTCTTACCTCTTGTTCATCAGTATCTTCTAAAGAGTCTTGTAGAAGAATTCTCTACAATACATGTTGTTGTAGCTTTTGTAGATATAAAGTAATATTTTGTACTATATGAATGTGGTGTTCCCCTATCTTAAAAACCACCAATTTTTCCAGCTCGTTTAGGTTATACAAATATGAATTGCATTTCACAATTGCTCTGATCTGCTGCAAATTATGATTCTATTTCTTATCTAGTTTTGCTCTTCAAATGGTGAAGTGTTTTCTTGCTCCGACTTTCCATTTCCCTAGCCTCACTGGAGACTATCAAAAAATAAGAAAATGACCACCTAAGTTCTCTAAACTCTGTTGTTAAATGGTTAGCTCCTTGCTCTGAGAAGTGCTGATGTTTTTGCTATATTTGTTTACAACAATTATGCTTCAGCTTATGGACATAATGGTGCATTCATTTGCTCTAATATCTTGCTTTATTTTTTTATGCTATGAATTTTGGAAATAAAATAGTAAACCTGCTAGGCAAGTCGAAAATGATGTCTTTTTTTTTTCATTGACTAAGGATTTGTCCACGTTTTTGCTATCAGCTTCTAACCAATGCTGCCTTAAGCCCTCGAGAATAATGTAAGAATACTACTGCTCTTTTTATTATTTGATTTCTTGCAATAATTGTTGGCCTTTGACAACCTTTTTCTCTTGTTATCTCCTTCGCTGGTAGTCTTTTCTTTGATCCTTTTAGGCTTGGACCCTCACTCTCTAGGAAATCGTTGATTATCACCACTTAGTATGACCAGACTTTCTCCCTCAAACATGACTGCTCTGATGATAATGTCGTTGTGTTTTCTTTTCTTGAATGGATTGTTGTTGGGTGTGGTGATGGTAGGACAACAAGCTGTGTAAGCAGCAAGGTCTCTGAATAATTTTGTTCTAATGTTTGCACTTGTTATATATGAAAGCACCGTCATTAATCTATGAAATTTACTCTGCTATTTTTGTGCTGCTATACTTGTTACCACAATTATAGGTACTTTGATCTATGACATCGGCTACTTTTCCATCTGTTGTAGAACCGATTTCATAGCTAGTTTTATAACAAATTTCCTAGTTTGTTTTGTACTAGTGTGTTTTCATAGGAATTTGATTAGTGCACATATTACGTTAAAAATTAGTGGTAATTTTGTAGATTTTGTACTGTCAATCCTTGAGTTACTAATTTTATTTATCTTCTTCTGATTGCAGGTGCATCTATGTATGTGAATGGTGAGACTACGATTGTCAGGAATTAAACAAATAGATCAGAGAATTAATTTATTAGTAGGGATTTTTTAATGTAATGACATTCAACAAAAAAATATGAAGTTTTGTCACCTTAGATGACATTTCTTGATTATGTCATTTTATTTACTTTTCTTAGTTCTTTTGCAAAATGTTAATGTAAGGTTTTTTATATTGTATTGTATTTAACTATTTTTATAATTTTTTAGTTGTATGGTTATCAGCAGATGTCTAAGCATTTTTAATATAAATACTTGCAATGTTTTCAACATTTTCACTAAGTAGATTGATATGCAAGGTGAAAAAACACAAGTGCATGGTTAAAAAAAAACACAAAATTTAGTCGCTAAAATTCCTTGTAGAATTTGGTCATTAATAACGTTAGCAACCAAAAAAGTTGGTCACCAATAATATTTTCTATGTTACTTTATAGATACAAATAATGGTCGCAAATGATGTTAACGACCAATTATATTGCTAGTGACTAAAACATTTACGACCAAAACAAATTGTAGTCGCTAAAGCATTAGCGATCAACTTCAAATTTAGTCACTAATGTAACGGGGACCAAGGAATTTGGTTGGTCGCAAAAGCTATTAGAGACGGACCTTTGCGACCACTGACGATGAACTCTATTTTGGTCATTATTATCATTAATGACAAATATAATCCTCATTAACGACCAATATTGTTGATCGCTAAAAGCCTTTTTTCCTGTAGTGGATGATAATGCACCTTGGTGCTTCCCGAACTTGATTAAGGGAAATTTGTCCAATGTCTGTATTTAGTACGAACTAGATTCTTTCCCTCGGGTTAATACCCCCGGGTTGTAGGATTGTCCTAAGGTTATTCAAATTGAACCAGGTGTAACTTTCCTACTGTGTGGCGCTGAGGCCGGTGTAGATCCTCTGGTTTGGTTTTAAGGAACATCTGAGGTTTGAGAGAAATTTGGGTTTAAAAGAAGGTTTGAAATAGATATGAGTTTGGAAGAAAATTCTGGGTGTAAAAAAAATGGTTTGAAATAAATCTGAGTTTAGAATAAAGGTTGGGTTTAAAATAAAATCCTTCATGGTATTTAAAACGTCTTCACGCCTTGACCAAGTCTAGCTTCTCGCTGACTGGTATGGTTCGGCCGTTAAGCCCTTCCAGGTTCCACTCTTCAAATTCCGGGATTCTTGATTCTATAACTACTCCATTCACCAATACGGTACTCCACTAAGTACCTCGTAGTTATTAAAATTTTTCCCGAATAGTCCCGTTATAGCAGCACTTACCATGCCAAGTGCGCCCTGCTGGCTGGTTATCGCAATGGTTTTGTCACGACTGCCGTTGGTTACGGTGCTTCTCCAATCTCGGAGACCCCTATTTACTTGTCCTATGGTTTCCTTGTTGCTTGTTCCCACACATTTACCGTGGTTATCGAGACTCAGCTTGTTTAGGCGCTACTCCTGTAGTCCTGTCGGGTTATATCCCGTGGATGTTCTCGTAGCTGTCTGAGCTATGTTGGCCAGGTATTGTAACCTCTTTGGCGTTGTAGTTTTGGAGTTAACCACTTCTGACTATGTCCTTAGTCAGTTAGTATACCATTGGTGGTATTATCTAGCTATTATTGTCCCGTGGACTTGTGTCTCGGGTTTCGTTACTGCTCCTTTATCCGCTTTGTTGCAGGCTTAGTGCTTCTCTTCCCACTGCTGTTTGACCAGCTATGCTCTCGCGACTGCTAAGCATGTCGCCTCATGCTGTAGTAAATTCCAGTCTCCTTATGGTTAGGATTCTCATTCTACCGCCATTAAGTGCGGGTACTGTTGTTCGACCGGAAACTGTCTCCGCGATTTCCAATTTTAGAGACCTACTGTATGATAGGTTCTTTCCTCTTATAGGAATACTTCACAACTACCAAATCGGGTTTCTCGAGTATGAGAGGGCTTTCCTTCTCTTTGGCGTTCTTTTCCGAGTTATACAATGAGAGATATGGTGGGCGGGTCTGATATTGTAGGTATCCGGTACACACCGGGAGTTCCTAACTATCGTATCTCTAACACTATCACACAACCTTTATGAAATATCTTCAAAAACTAAGAAGGTGATTAAACCTTAATTATATATATACATATATATATATGTATAAATGGTTTATCATTATGGAGGGCATATTAAACCTAATGTATATGAATATTTATATATGATTTACAAAGGAGGTTGTTAAGCCTTAATCATATGGATACAATTATTTATATGGTCTAGAAAGGACTTAGCTAAAGCTTTAACATATATAAATTATTCTAAAAGAAAAGGAGAAAAATAAACAGTATTATAATAGTTAATTGTTTTAATTACGCTTCAAATGTAGGATTTAAGAGTAAATTTAACGAAGCTATATTATAGAAGAAGGACCTAACATGTAGTGTACAAGTTGGTACTAAAAAGACTAACTAATACCTTAACGATTAAAGCTTATTAGTCAATTTCTAATGGCCTAACTACTAAATAGTAACAAAAAAAGAAAAGAAAAAAAAAACTAATTGAACGTGATATTACCTACTATATCCCATATGCTCCGGATATACTCTCCTCCTTTTTAGCTTAACAGGAGCTTAATAATTGCTAAATCTCAGCCACTTCCGTTTTTGCTCTAATTAGATATGCCACTATATAAATTAATCATATATGTTGCCTGATCCTTGTTCTAGTCTCTCAACATTCCACCGCCTCATATATAAATTCTTCTCTTCACCGTCAGTAATTTCAATCAGGCAAACAGGAACATACTAGTCCAGCGCCTCTCTTCATTCATTTCATTTTCACAAAAGAAACCCTGATAACCCTAAATGCTCCAGATATATGCTCGGCGTTTTCTCACGCTCCACCGTCTTTCTCAATTTTGCTCTCTCATCTCAGTGACACTAAAGCTTCCTCTGAGAGACAAACGCCGCTTCTCTCCTACTACCTATTGAGTATTCCGGACCAGCGAACAAACAGAGAACAATACTACTCTGTTCTTGTTTTACGTTTTCTTTCCTTGCTAATCTCGCCTCTCTTTTGTTAATATCTACTGGCGATCAAGGGTTATGATGGTGTCTTCATTCTCCTGCTGAGTTCGCCCCTGTTAATCTTGTGCACCTGTCTGGAATTCAAGCGAAGGGCATAGGTAAGAGTTTACTCTTGCTTTGTGATTTTCCTTTAGGTCTAAAACCCAATTTAAAACCACCCTTGCTCTTCCTTGTTCTGCCTCTGCTAGTGGTTAAACCGTCATTTAAGAGAGGAATATCAGTAATGTTTCCTCTTTGGGTTCAAACCGAATACTGAGGAGCTGTGGTGATTCGGCATAGGTTGCGAAACCGAAAGGATAGAGACAAGAACTCCAAATTTTTCTTGTTGATTTCAGTTGGCCGAGACTCGAGAGTATGGGGTATAAATCCATCCCTCGAACCCCTATTCAGGTTATAGTTATTTGAATGCCTTCAGATGATATCAAATTATTTCTCTGCTCCTGTTTGTATAAAAATCATGGCTAGAATGGATGATTAAGAGGAAACAAGAAATTATTATTTAACCGTGAATGTGAATCATGAATGGAGGGTGTTGGTGTGAAACCTTTACTTAGTAACTATTACCACAAATTAGAACTAACTTGAGGTTGAGGTGTATTTACGTAGAGTTGTTAAAAGTATGTTAATCTAACAACAGAAAATTGATGGTGGAGTGTAATGGTTCAGGAGGAGCTTAAATGTATGAGTTATGAAAAAAAAAACGTGAATTGATGGGATGATTAATTATATATATAGTTTAAGGATTGTTATGCAATGGTGGTTTGGGATGGTTTTAGTAATTAAGAAGCTTTGTGTAAGTCCGTATTAATCATACAATAGGTGGTTAATATAAGTGTTGTAGTTAAGGTCAAAAGAATATAAATAATCCCTAAAGAAAAACTAACTTATAAGGGTATATAGTTAGATTATTTGGTGAGCGGATGCTGAGTTGAACTTAAATTATTAATATGTATTATTAAGTTTTTAAGGATGTTAGGAATGTTCCGGTAATTTGGTGATTAAGCAAGTAGACTGTATGCACTTAGTGGATGGAGTTAATCAGGTTTAAACAAAATAATTGGTTTGTCGATTCTAATGTTGTCTAGCATTAGTCTATTTGTGTAGTAAGGAGTTTGAAAAAAACAAATGTAGTATTTTCCAGCGAATAGAGGAAGGTTAGTATAAAGAAATATATTAAACGGTTAGTTTCTAACTAGAAGATGGAAGTGCTTGTATGCTTAAAAGATAAAGGAGTAACAAGTAGAATTAGTCTACCAAATGGAGATTGAGTCACAACTATAAGTTAGCATGAAAATATGATATGAATTTTACGTTTATGTAAGTTGCTATATGATGGATTAAAGACTAGAAGATATGAATCTATATATTCTTGTAACATTAAATTTGTGGGAATATACTTATATATACATATATATATACGTAGTAAGGGTTATATATTAAGTCAAGGGTATTAATGTAATATAAGTATGACCTCGAAATTTATGACAACCACATAAGTGTATATATATTATGTACATATATATATATTATACATATATAAATATAACTGGAGGGTTCGAACAATTGATCCAACGATGTGGCAATATATAATGGTGGTTGAATTATTAATTTGAAATTAACGGAGAATGATATAATGTTATTAATAATGATAACAATTATAGGAACAAGTGTGTCACTATAAATACACCAAGGTTAAGCGGGTGAAAGTCACTTAGTATGACCTTTAATTCAAAAAAATGAGTGATTTTGGTTAAGGGAGTAAGGGAAACCATATTATATATATATATATATATTAGTAAACTAAAGACAATGAGGATTATATTATACTAGATTAGAGAGGAATCAACTTATAAGATATAGTATAATTGAATTCAAATTGTACGGTTGGAAGTTATCTAGCTAAATAATGTAACACTATTAAGGATATTAGCAAGCAACAAAACTTATGTATTATAAGTACAATATAAGTGTTAGGAATGAATTTTGGACTATGCTCTATAATGTTATAAATTTTACAACAGATATACAATACTGATGTCATTGATGAAGCTAGTACAAGTGATGAAATAATGAGGTTATAAAATAACATGGAGTATTGAATAGACTTTAGAAGTTTAGTAATGTACTAGAAAATGTCATATAACTTTAGGATTATAATCCTAATGTGGATTTGTGTAAAATAACACAACTAAGTGAGGTTGATTACCTTACATAAAATGATAAGATATGTCATTATTTAAATGGGTTTTATAATTCCTAATATATATATATATATATATATAATATATATATATATATGAAGCGAGTGGACAATATAGTATGGTTGAGAAACATATGATATTAAATAAGAGATGTTATAAGGTGGCAAGATAAATTATAACACATTAAATATAAAGTTCTAATGTTAAAGTATAACACATTAAATGGTGATTGAGTTATATAGTACAAGTGTTATAATATGAATTATAAACATATGTATACTTGGATAACTAACCAAGTCTACTTAATTGACCGAAGAGGTCAAATTGACAAACTCATAATTTTAAAGGAGAACTAGAGATTTATAAGTCAAGGATATAATTAACATATAGTAACAAACTATATGGGAGTGTGTATTATATGCAAATAACAACCTATGAATGAATGAGATAGGTTATTTGGGTTAGATCCTAAGTAGTAAATAGATACTACATGTTAATTACAATATAGTTAAGGGATGATTTAACTAGTCCCAAATTGTTTAAAACTCGTATGATAGACACTGAACAATCACGGGGTAATTAGTAGGGGGGAATAGCGACTAGTCGGGATACCGAATTAGTTCGTATTATAGAGAGCTAATATGTAGTCTCGTATTCCAGAGTTGAGCGCATTAGAGGACGTATGCTAGAGGATGAGCTACAAGGCGTACTAGACGAGCGTGAATCTTCACGATAGCGATTACTACGGTGCACGGTATGTTAATTGTGTGGTCTGAATGTCCAAAGGATTTTCCTAAGGTCCAGGCGTTGTGTGTTTAATTGTTAAGAGCGATATCCTGTGTTTTATGTATATGATATCGTATGTTGTATTGCTCGACACCACTGCGTTTTATTTTACGCGAACGTCTTATGACTGGAAGTTTATACATCTAAACTGGAACAAGACTAACTGACCTTTAGGTATTATTGAACCTAACTGATGGTCAACTATTATAGTCTTAACTCAAGGATTGGTTATTATGTCACTGACAAAAAGGGCTAACTTATAAAGAGAGGAATCCAGATTGTTTCGACTTTCTGGTTGCGCATTGGTGATCACCGGAGTATAACGTCCGTATCGGACCGACTCCCTCTATATTCCGACGGGCCTAGATAGACTGTTGGACCAGGGTGCCGACTTGGCACACGGCTTCGGCCATTCATGGACGCCTTTATTAGGCAAGTGGAAGTTCCGGGATTGAATGATCCTTGGCAATGCGCACTTCGTGTGTACGGGAGGACTACTGTCCATTATCAAGTTATTAAGGGTTGTCTTAACATGACGCCTGAGGTGGAATTTAATTGGAAAAGGTTAAGTGATTGGTTTAAAGGATAAGGGCCCGGTGGCCAACTAACAAGTACAGTTTAATGCGCGTATCTTGTTTGGTTATTGCTATGGATTGTTGATGTGTGATTTTTGGTTATTGTTATGGATTATTGACGTGTGATTATTGGTAATTGCTATGGATTATTGATGTGTGGTTATTGGTGTTGTGTACTATTGTACATTGATGTTTACAGGTGAATTGTTATGCGATTGTTTAATGTTTACAGTTATTACTGTTATTATTGTAAACCGGTATTTCATGTAAAGAATCTAATATCAAGATGGCTAAAATGACTTAAGGAATCTAGATGACTTAGGACTACATTTAGCATACCAGCATTTCGATTGCTGAGCCCTTCAATGGGCCAAACATTCCAGGTTATTGAAGAAGACTCAAGCCGGAGTGCGGGACACGGGGGTAGCTGATGCGTTTTTCAATAAACACCTTTGGTTTTATTTATGTACTATATTTTGGAGGTTGTATTTCATTTAGTTGCTCCGTTTGGATTTGGTTTGTAAGTTAAGTATGCTCAGTATCTGTTCATCACAGCGGTGAGGAGTTGAAGTGGATGGATGGAGTAAGGTTGCCTTGTTACTCACATGGGTGAGCAACGGCGTGTAACACCATTGTTAGATAGATTTATTTTTCGCTGCGATTTATTATTTATTATGCTGCGACTTGCGATTTTATTACAGGTTTAGGATTAGGGGTGTTACAAAAAGTGGTATCAGAGCGTAGTTACGCTCTGATGAAAGATACTGAGTCAAGAACATGAGCATAGGAATATTGGGATACGGGGAAACGTCCGTGAGGATTCGTGACCTAGAAAAACCTAGGAATATCTTTATTGCTAGTGGTTAGCTTTCTTATATATTTATACTTGTGCAAGTAAAACGGTGTAGCAACCGAGTAGTAATAATAATATACTATAGATGTCGACAAGAGGAAGACCACGTGGAGGCAGCGGAGGACGCGGTGGCGAGACACCGGCAGATGTTCCGGCGGTACCAGGCCTTGCAGTGGCCATGGCGGCTTTCGCGCAGCAGCTAGGAGCTCAACTTACGGGAGCCATACCCCACGCCACTGCCCACACTTTGAATATCGCCTATAGGGGAAATGTAGTGAAAAACGCTAAGGAGACGGCAGATCCCTCCTGATCGGGAAGACCGAAGTGATTGCTGTAATTGTTGTAATAACAAGATAGATAAAAGAACTGATGAATAGGTAAATCAATAAGGACCGGGGGTCCCGATAGTTACGCACTATATAGAAGCGTTACTTATACGCTAAGAAAATTATACATTAAACCCTGCGTCGAAGGAGGATAGAAAATCCATAGGACAAATGGGTCGGCTGTAATGAGACACCGAAACCCTGTCCAGTTAACAAAAGGAAAGCACCGGCGAGTGCACATGAAGAGTGAAAGGTAGAATGACGAGTCTAAAACGACTACAAAATTGCGTAACATGCGGAATCAATTACCGCTTAGAAGTGTCTCCTAGGAAGGGATGACTTCAACCCAATATAACTTAGAAAGTTCAGAAGAACCTAGCCTACAACCGCAATAGCCATACGGACTTACGAAACAAAAATTAACTTGAAATTGCTGCAATGCAACACCTAATCAAGAAATGTCGTAACAAGGACATCTAGAGTGCTCCATCTGCTGGACCCGAAGCGCCACGAGGTAGCTGTGTGGGGCAGACCCCATCCGACACAATCAGAAGGGGAAGGGAGTCACCCAGGGGCAGAATACCCCGAACTTTGCGGGAACCTTAGGCGCTGGTACTAGCACTCAGCGCGAACTAAGTAACCACAATTCCCTAACTTAATAAATTGACTGCATGAACACATGCGTCAACAACTTTCTACTACCATGATAAATATGTAAAATAAACTCAATGGAGCCTAACTTAGGTAACCCAATAATAGGACCACCCTAAGAAACCTACATACTTTAACGGACCTTAAACAACTATAATACCACCCTCTCCAAGCTAGAAACACCTAAGCCATACTCAAACAAACAAAGCGTCAAACAGACCAACAATTCTAAACCAATAACTCATCCTGCATGGCGCACTTGCTGTAGCAAGTGCTATAACGATCAATATATTAACAATTCCGTCTACCTCGCGCACTTGCCACTGCAAGTGCTGCAACTACTATCGAATCCTACAAAACCGTGTAGACCACAAGGTATGAATCGTGACTACCGGTAACCACCAATTATTCGTACAACTTTCATACAAAAATCTGTGACTACAACCTATCACAAATAGAGTTACAAAACCTTTAAAACTTGAGCCCTTCGAACCTCGGGAGGACCGATGAGTCCGACCATTACAACTAAAGGGCACACACCAGCCCGTAACAAACTATATTCGTTAAACATTAATAAATCATTAATATCGGCTTACAAGTCAAACACCATAAACATATACCGGCATTAAATGCCAATCACTACTAGTGATAAGTGTTGAGTTCATAGGACCAACACAATCTTATATGAAACTTCGTGATACTTTCTGGATGCTCCACCATCATTAGTGACGGTAGGAAAGCAAGGAACCGAAGTACACCATGTCCAATGTAATGAATGAGGTACCAAATGTGAATACTCATGAATAACAAACCACTCCCGAATATATAGGGGATTGTATAAGGAAGTATGATCTCGTAACGATCAGGGCCAATTCTATGCCCAAAATGGCACACACCAACACACAATAAATACCGGAAAAAAAAAACATGTTAGTTCTAAATAGGACCAATGTTGAACATGTTATGCTGCAACACAGTTATTACCTAAACCGACCCTTAAACGTGAATCGGTATTGAATACTTACACAAATATAATCCAAAGTACTACCTTTACAAAGGAGTACCATAACCAATAAAGAACGAGCAAATATCGAGATAGAAATATATACACTACTTCATAATTGGCATATGCCTATTCTTTTTAAGTTCAAACTTTTACCCAAATAAATGTGGAAAATTAATTTCTTTCACCTATAAGTGCCTTCATAATTGATGAGGGAATATTAGAGATTTTGAATTTTGTATATACATACTTGCACCTACCTTTAACGTAAAGCTCTTACTATAGAGTTCTACACAAACAAGTGTAATTAAATATGGTAGTTATATCGAAAAATTACTACGCCTTATTAAGTGGGGTTATAAAAAAAAAATATGTACTTTTGTGGTAATAATAATCGTTATTCCATTTGATCGCACTGATCATAGGACGAAGTTCCCACATTAAGGGAATGGCTATCGCCATTGGCGTCCCGCCATACAATAGGTGACAAAAATGGGTACGTACTAAAGACAGGTCGTCTACTAACATGATGACTGTCAGTTATAATAATAATATGAGAAACGATGACAATAGCCTAAACAATAATACAAGACACCAAGTCTAAAGGACACAAGCCTAAGTAAAAGTACCCGATGTATCAGTACAAGAACACAAGCCCAAGAGAGCAAAAGTGCCACCTCCGACTACCTTCCAATATATGCCGCTAGGGCAACAACACCCAAAACGAAATGACAAATGATGAAAACTGATTAAAAACCCAACTACAATGAGGACTTCCATAAATGGAGAGAACACGAATCTTCGCCATGAAGTCTGGAATTACACTAAATGATGTAACCCGGGAAAAGAGTAAAGTTAGAAGCACTATGAATAAGCGTTGAAAACGACAAAATAAAAAAACCCTACACAAATACAAGAGCTTGAAACAATCAACCAGCGCTGAACCGCGCACAAATAAACCAATAACGGTAATTTGGAGTCAATACACGGAATCACTCCAATAAAGAACTTATTAACCAATAGGCCAACATGGACTTGCCAATGCAAGAGGTCGTAAAATCCCTTGAAAACACTAGTAAACTTATGTCAGCAACGAAACCAATGGCAGAGGAGGAAAAATCACCTCATACCATCACAATATAAACCATACCATTAGGGCGAAATATCGCGAACTCACATCTAATGCAAGATATGTAATCATACCCATTGGGCAGGGGACCCAGATAACAAAATTTCACTAATACCAAATATAAAAAAAAAGAAAAATGGATTGACAACAGAATACTTCATAAACGTGTGACAAACACTACGAGTATACAAAATGAGATGTGGGACGACCGCACTCCATAGGAACTTGTGGGCTTGACAGACTTATTTGTAAGTTAGTCAAGTAAGTAGTAATGTATCAGTAGGGTACCCCATATATGTAGACAAGTAGTGTAAGGAACACAAGAAGTAGTCAACTCCGTGCCAAGGTTAGTGATGCAAATCTGGACCAGTGCAACTAGTTACCTCGAATAAATTGATGGGAAAAGTCCCAATTAACCAACGAGACTAGAAGAACAAAAAACCTCGAGTATAACACGACCAAAGTCGTAACTCCACAAAGGAGTGGTTATAAACACAATAACGTTAAAGAAAACCTCCTGAAAGACGAGAAAGCCGATAGAAAATTAAATGACAAGGCATGAAAGCCCATTAAATGGGCGAGTCAATATATAAAATCCTCGTAAGGATCAGGAGTCGCTTACTCAAGCACAATTTCTGCTATCCAAAAGAACCTACTTAATGATAACAATCGCCACCCGAAAGAGGGGCATAAGGAGAATTATTCTCCAAACGAAAAACACAAGTAATACGGTATGATGTAACAACCACCGTACGCTCAAATAGAGGGCAATGGTATGCTTTCACCAAAAGCGGGCTGAACATAAACACAATACCATACAATAAAATAAAGGCAAAGCTAGTACACTAGCGGATGCCTCAAGCTAAAGCAAATATCACAATAACGTATAACCGTCGAATCGACCAAGACATGGCATGCACGGAAGCGACCATTGTAAACAACCATTAATAATAAATACATTGGCGAATAACAGACGAGTAAAACTCGCATAAAACTCAATTATGAGGAACTGAAATTGAAGACAAGCTATACAACAGCCTAGACCATTCGAGGAAACGCTCTGAATTAATGCAGCGTTCAACACTATATAACCACGCAGGAAAACATGAGTGTACAATTACACTCCTGATGGAACACACGAAAAATAGAAAACATATAAAACATACTAGGGGACAAATGCCCCAACTGCCAAAGAGCATACCCATACGGATGCCGAAAGATGCAGAACACAAAATGAGAACAACAAATGGATTCCCTTAGCGCAAAGCAGGGTGAACCATACTAACATTGCTGTTAGACCGTATACGGGAAAATACAATATATGTCAATAAGAAGTAACTACAACTAACGATTACTTTGGAACAAAACACCTGTAGACACGGGATGACGGCGGTTATCTCCGTGGACATATAGACTAGTACATCTCAATATTACAAGACTGGTGCAAAGTTAACCAACTACTAACTATAGCCAAATGTCATACTTCACCTTAACCAAAAACTAGTGAGTGAAGACGATAACACTTAATAATATATTCTCCGCATGTACGCTAGTAATCCACAATATCGGGATAGACATACGATTTAGATCTAATCGACGCGCGTACAATAAACAAACCACACCAATTAAGATATCTCTATTTCCACAATTACGAAAAGACCGTGGATAACACTGTCACGTCAGAACGGGGTCAGCAACAACTTGCTGCTAATAAATAATTTATAATACATCAATAGGAATAAAAGGGCAAACTAAGCCCTAGGTTTGTGGGTCTGCACCTCACTGCGGAGCGAGTGGGCCCATTAGAACTTGTTAGGGAGAGCGCACAAACTACTCCATGCCTTTGGCTGAAAAAAAAAAAAAAGTACGCACATCACCTTAGTATATTTTCTCTTAGAGCCGAGTGACTAGAGGTAGACCCGTCTCTCAGATATGATAAGACTCCACTCCAAAGTTTCAATACGAAACGAGGGAGACCAGGAACAAGACCATTGAAAAGGTCAAAGTCCGTGGGTCGAACCATGAGGCCAAAAAGACCACATGGGAGTTGGAGAACTCTGGGAGAGCCAAGTATCCAACGCTCTTGGCATAGCTGCTGTTGTATACTTGTGGGGTACGGGGGCGTAACCCTTTTTAAGGGGGGTAGAGCCTCTTGGCTGTGCACATATGTGCACTAAGTTTTGGCGAGTAGTATGCGGGGCATACGTTATTTTATGGATTGTTTAATTTGTTTGGTATGAGGGACATACCCAGTTATGTGTTGGTAAGTGCATTTACGCACTTGCATATGTGTTAAGTATCCTATGTGATACTTGTATGGTATATGATATGGAACCGGATACGATTGTTTCTTGAGGTGTGAATCGGTACGAAACCGATGTGGAACCTAGTGGGAATGGACTTCCCTAGGAAATGGATAGTTGTTTAGATTTAGACTGGTATTAACCGATGAACTCCGTTCTATGACTTGGGATATGTGCTAGTTTCATATGTTTAGGACTAGAATTATGAAAAGATAGAGAACTGGAACTTGTTAAATTAATTGATTGTTTGAAATTGACGTGGGAGGTGGAACTTGATCCTGGCCAGATCAAGGGAAGCTGAACACAAATTGAGGTGGAAGGATAGTTCAACACTGATGCTGATCACATCAGGGTTGGACAACTCTTGAAACTTCCTACAAGTGGACACAAATATGAGTAGGTTATGAGCTTAGACGATTGTAGATAGTATGTGGAATTACCGCAAGAGGCCGTGGACATCGGTGTGCCTGTGGATATTTAAAGATGGTTGTGGATTGAGAAAAGTCCTTTGTTATGGTTGTTACCATTGGGGTTTAGAGACTCCATACAATAAAATGGATTAACCTTTATTATATATGTCTTACAAATAGAATGAGAGGTATATGATAGGGACTATAATACCCCTAAAGTATACTTACATACTAGGAATTCGAAATTAATATTCATGGGGTGGATGAATCACTTATATTGTGATTGTATGTGCATTTCTATTATACTGATTAGTTTATGTGCACTATTGTTGCACTTTATTTGGATCTTATGATGTATCTCGTATGATGCTGGTTGTTGTGCACCCTTGTGCACTTTGATTGCTTAAATGCGTATTTTATTACACTTTGGGTTAAAATACATGTGCACTCGTTGCGCTTTGTGGTTATTATTGTGGAGGTTATCGAGATGATAGGTGCTAGACATACACTATGAGATTAAGTTGTTGCGATACGGACTTGATCCCTAGAGTTGAGATTAGGATGGTCCTAGAATTTCTAGGACTAGTTGAATCGAGGAATATGACTTCGGGACGAAGTCCTTTTAAGGAGGGTAGACTGAAATATCTTCAAAAACTAAGAAGGTGATTAAACCTTAATTATATATATACATATATATATATGTATAAATGGTTTATCATTATGGAGGGCATATTAAACCTAATGTATATGAATATTTATATGATTTACAAAGGAGGTTGTTAAGCCTTAATCATATGGATACAATTATTTATATGGTCTAGAAAGGACTTAGCTAAAGCTTTAACATATATAAATTATTCTAAAAGAAAAGGAGAAAAATAAACAGTATTATAATAGTTAATTGTTTTAATTACGCTTCAAATGTAGGATTTAAGAGTAAATTTAACGAAGCTATATTATAGAAGAAGGACCTAACATGTAGTGTACAAGTTGGTACTAAAAAGACTAACTAATACCTTAACGATTAAAGCTTATTAGTCAATTTTCTAATGGCCTAACTACTAAATAGTAACAAAAAAAAAAGAAAAGAAAAAAAAACTAATTGAACGTGATATTACCTACTATATCCCATATGCTCCGGATATACTCTCCTCCTTTTTAGCTTAACAGGAGCTTAATAATTGCTAAATCTCAGCCACTTCCGTTTTTGCTCTAATTAGATATGCCACTATATAAATTAATCATATATGTTGCCTGATCCTTGTTCTAGTCTCTCAACATTCCACCGCCTCATATATAAATTCTTCTCTTCACCGTCAGTAATTTCAATCAGGCAAACAGGAACATACTAGTCCAGCGCCTCTCTTCATTCATTTCATTTTCACAAAAGAAACCCTGATAACCCTAAATGCTCCAGATATATGCTCGGCGTTTTCTCACGCTCCACCGTCTTTCTCAATTTTGCTCTCTCATCTCAGTGACACTAAAGCTTCCTCTGAGAGACAAACGCCGCTTCCTCCTACTACCTATTGAGTATTCCGGACCAGCGAACAAACAGAGAACAATACTACTCTGTTCTTGTTTTACGTTTTCTTTCCTTGCTAATCTCGCCTCTCTTTGTTAATATCTACTGGCGATCAAGGGTTATGATGGTGTCTTCATTCTCCTGCTGAGTTCGCCCCTGTTAATCTTGTGCACCTGTCTGGAATTCAAGCGAAGGGCATAGGTAAGAGTTTACTCTTGCTTTGTGATTTTCCTTTAGGTCTAAAACCCAATTTAAAACCACCCTTGCTCTTCCTTGTTCTGCCTCTGCTAGTGGTTAAACCGTCATTTAAGAGAGGAATATCAGTAATGTTTCCTCTTTGGGTTCAAACCGAATACTGAGGAGCTGTGGTGATTCGGCATAGGTTGCGAAACCGAAAGGATAGAGACAAGAACTCCAAATTTTTCTTGTTGATTTCAGTTGGCCGAGACTCGAGAGTATGGGGTATAAATCCATCCCTCGAACCCCTATTCAGGTTATAGTTATTTGAATGCCTTCAGATGATATCAAATTATTTCTCTGCTCCTGTTTGTATAAAAATCATGGCTAGAATGGATGATTAAGAGGAAACAAGAAATTATTATTTAACCGTGAATGTGAATCATGAATGGAGGGTGTTGGTGTGAAACCTTTACTTAGTAACTATTACCACAAATTAGAACTAACTTGAGGTTGAGGTGTATTTACGTAGAGTTGTTAAAAGTATGTTAATCTAACAACAGAAAATTGATGGTGGAGTGTAATGGTTCAGGAGGAGCTTAAATGTATGAGTTATGAAAAAAAAAAAACGTGAATTGATGGGATGATTAATTATATATAGTTTAAGGATTGTTATGCAATGGTGGTTTGGGATGGTTTTAGTAATTAAGAAGCTTTGTGTAAGTCCGTATTAATCATACAATAGGTGGTTAATATAAGTGTTGTAGTTAAGGTCAAAAGAATATAAATAATCCCTAAAGAAAAACTAACTTATAAGGGTATATAGTTAGATTATTTGGTGAGCGGATGCTGAGTTGAACTTAAATTATTAATATGTATTATTAAGTTTTTAAGGATGTTAGGAATGTTCCGGTAATTTGGTGATTAAGCAAGTAGACTGTATGCACTTAGTGGATGGAGTTAATCAGGTTTAAACAAAATAATTGGTTTGTCGATTCTAATGTTGTCTAGCATTAGTCTATTTGTGTAGTAAGGAGTTTGAAAAAAACAAATGTAGTATTTCCAGCGAATAGAGGAAGGTTAGTATAAAGAAATATATTAAACGGTTAGTTTCTAACTAGAAGATGGAAGTGCTTGTATGCTTAAAAGATAAAGGAGTAACAAGTAGAATTAGTCTACCAAATGGAGATTGAGTCACAACTATAAGTTAGCATGAAAATATGATATGAATTTTACGTTTATGTAAGTTGCTATATGATGGATTAAAGACTAGAAGATATGAATCTATATATTCTTGTAACATTAAATTTGTGGGAATATACTTATATATACATATATATATACGTAGTAAGGGTTATATATTAAGTCAAGGGTATTAATGTAATATAAGTATGACCTCGAAATTTATGACAACCACATAAGTGTATATATATATTATGTACATATATATATATTATATACATATATAAATATAACTGGAGGGTTCGAACAATTGATCCAACGATGTGGCAATATATAATGGTGGTTGAATTATTAATTTGAAATTAACGGAGAAATGATATAATGTTATTAATAATGATAACAATTATAGGAACAAGTGTCACTATAAATACACCAAGGTTAAGCGGGTGAAAGTCACTTAGTATGACCTTTAATTCAAAAAAATGAGTGATTTTGGTTAAGGGAGTAAGGGAAACCATATATATATATATATATATATATATATATATATAGTAAACTAAACAATGAGGATTATATTATACTAGATTAGAGAGGAATCAACTTATAAGATATAGTATAATTGAATTCAAATTGTACGGTTGGAAGTTATCTAGCTAAATAATGTAACACTATTAAGGATATTAGCAAGCAACAAAACTTATGTATTATAAGTACAATATAAGTGTTAGGAATGAATTTTGGACTATGCTCTATAATGTTATAAATTTTACAACAGATATACAATACTGATGTCATTGATGAAGCTAGTACAAGTGGTGAAATAATGAGGTTATAAAATAACATGGAGTATTGAATAGACTTTAGAAGTTTAGTAATGTACTAGAAATGTCATATAACTTTAGGATTATAATCCTAATGTGGATTTGTGTAAAATAACACAACTAAGTGAGGTTGATTACCTTACATAAAATGATAAGATATGTCATTATTTAAATGGGTTTTATAATTCCTAATATATATATATATATAATATGAAGCGAGTGGACAATATAGTATGGTTGAGAAACATATGATATTAAATAAGAGATGTTATAAGGTGGCAAGATAAATTATAACACATTAAATATAAAGTTCTAATGTTAAAGTATAACACATTAAATGGTGATTGAGTTATATAGTACAAGTGTTATAATATGAATTATATAAACATATGTATACTTGGATAACTAACCAAGTCTACTTAATTGACCGAAGAGGTCAAATTGACAAACTCATAATTTTAAAGGAGAACTAGAGATTTATAAGTCAAGGATATAATTAACATATAGTAACAAACTATATGGGAGTGTGTATTATATGCAAATAACAACCTATGAATGAATGAGATAGGTTATTTGGGTTAGATCCTAAGTAGTAAATAGATACTACATGTTAATTACAATATAGTTAAGGGATGATTTAACTAGTCCCAAATTGTTTAAAACACGTATGATAGACACTGAACAATCACGGGGTAATTAGTAGGGGGGAATAGCGACTAGTCGGATACCGAATTAGTTCGTATTATAGAGAGCTAATATGTAGTCTCGTATTCCAGAGTTGAGCGCATTAGAGGACGTATGCTAGAGGATGAGCTACAAGGCGTACTAGACGAGCGTGAATCTTCACGATAGCGATTACTACGGTGCACGGTATGTTAATTGTGTGGTCTGAATGTCCAAAGGATTTTCCTAAGGTCCAGGCGTTGTGTGTTTAATTGTTAAGAGCGATATCCTGTGTTTTATGTATATTATCGTATGTTGTATTGCTCGACACCACTGCGTTTTATTTTACGCGAACGTCTTATGACTGGAAGTTTATACATCTAAACTGGAACAAGACTAACTGACCTTTAGGTATTATTGAACCTAACTGATGGTCAACTATTATAGTCTTAACTCAAGGATTGGTTATTATGTCACTGACAAAAAGGGCTAACTTATAAAGAGAGTACTTTATAGGTTTGTTTCGATTTTCTGGTTTTGGTGATCACCGGAGTATAACTTCCGTAGGACCGACTCCCTCTATATTCCGACGGGCCTAGATAGACTGTTGGACAGGGTGCCGACTTGGCACACGGCTTCGGCCATTCATGGACGCCTTTATTAGGCAAGTGGAAGTTCCGGGATTGAATGATCCTTGGCAATGAGCACTTCGTGTGTACGGAGGACTACTGTCCATTATCAAGTTATTAAGGGTTGTCTTAACATGACGACTGAGGTGGAATTTAATTGGAAAAGGTTAAGTGATTGGTTTAAAGGATAAGGGCCCGGTGGCCAACTAACAAGTACAGTTTAATGCGCGTATCTTGTTTGGTATTGCTATGGATTGTTGATGTGTGATTTTTGGTTATTGTTATGGATTATTGACGTGTGATTATTGGTAATTGCTATGGATTATTGATGTGTGGTTTATTGGTGTTGTGTACTATTGTACATTGATGTTTACAGGTGAATTGTTATGCGATTGTTTAATGTTTCAGTTATTACTGTTATTATTGTAAACCGGTATTTCATGTAAAGAATCTAATATCAAGATGGCTAAAATGACTTAAGGAATCTAGATGACTTAGGACTACATTTAGCATACCAGCATTTCGATTGCTGAGCCCTTCAATGGGCCAAACATTCCAGGTTGTTGAAGAAGACTCAAGCCGGAGTGCGGGACACGGGGGTAGCTGATGCGTTTTCAATAAACACCTTTGGTTTTATTTATGTACTATATTTGGAGGTTGTATTTCATTTAGTTGCTCCGTTTGGATTTGGTTTGTAAGTTAAGTATGCTCAGTATCTGTTCATCACAGCGGTGAGGAGTTGAAGTGGATGGATGGAGTAAGGTTGCCTTGTTACTCACATGGGTGAGCAACGGCGTGTAACACCATTGTTAGATAGATTTATTTTCGCTGCGATTTATTATTTATTATGCTGCGACTTGCGATTTATTACAGGTTTAGGATTAGGGGTGTTACACTTTATCCCTAAGCTTATGATTCCTAACTCGGTATTTTCCTAGGCTCGGTATTTCCAGTCATCAGATCGATACTTCACTCTGATACCACTTTTTGTAACACCCCTACCGCTAATCTCGTCATTACCGTCTAATCATCTCGTACCTCCATACATACGCAGCGGATAATTCCTTACACAACAGCGGGTGATACAATGCCGTTAGCCACCCACGTGACTAACAAGGCCTACTTCCATTACAGCATCGGTCTGATGGACCGGAATACCCGAGTACAAACAATGCAGCTCACACTTCAATTTCCAAACCGAATCAATTACTTTTACAATCCATACAGTACCGAGTCTTTACATCTACTAACCAATTGTACCGAGTACTAATATACACTCCTAACATACAACCTATACTCACTGGTTATACAAACGACTACGAGTACAACTCTTTACTCACGCCTATCAAGGCTTACTCATTTCACAGTACAACTACATACACAATGTGGCGCACCGGCCATTTGACAGGGCTACACGCCCGAGTACAACTTATTACTATAATCAAGTTAACCATGGCTAACTAAGCATAGCAAACCGGTCTCTCACATCGACCATCAGCCTTCTTGGGTACCTGGAATGTAAAAACAGCGCCCTAAGGGGCTCAGCAAATTGCTGGCATCAAATTCGCATACCCCGCGTGCTAACGGGGGTACGCCGACTACTTTGTCGCCTACATGGAGTTCATTTTTTTGGCAAGCATACATGCTATTATGAACAACATTATACTTATACAATAGGGCATACATACATACATTCCAATACGTACAATGGGAGACAATCACCAAGCAACCAATCACACATACCAAGGCACTGAGGTACACTTCTCAAGTTCATACACAATACTTTGTTAGTTACTTACTCATCCGGGTTAATCGGATGTTCTTACGCTTTTACTCTTGATCAATGACTTACACTAGCCATGATCTTTACAATACCAAATACTTCTCTTTACAATAATACTCACGTCAAGTCGGTATGACCTTCAGTGAAATACCCCAAACCTTGGTATGTTGTGTAAATGTTAAGCTATGGTATTTAAAGGCTAAAAAGTGCCTTAGAAACATGAATGAACCATTTAAACCATAGTAAAGTGCAGTAAAGCACTAAGACACAGTACGGGCAAAAACATGCTCTAAGCTATGAGTGAACTTGGTTAGGACCCAAAGAGCCTACCAAGATTGATAATGTTTAATTACGACTTTATAAGGCTATTAAGTCCTTAGGAAACTTTGGTAGACAATGAAACCAAACAAAACACAAATAAATACCTTAAGGTCAATAAGAGCAAAATGTGCTCTAAGCTTGAGATAAATGTGTATAAGGCCTAATGGTCATACCTATGCCTTAATTATATGTTAATGAACATATTAAATCAATTACCAAAGAAAACCAAGCTTGAAAACAAGTTAAAACACAAAATGTGCTTTAAGAAGTCTTAAAGCACGTTTTTGAAAAATTGTCTTGTAAATGAGTTTTGAATGGCTAAATGTCCATCATTACTCTTTAATTAACATGTGTACTATATAGTATCACATTTGGGGGCTATCAAGGGAAATCAAAAATTTCACTTCTATGTGCCTTGTTATTGGTGAATGTGATTTTTTATAACTAGTTTGTAACATATAATGTTATAAGTGATTAAGTTGGTCAACAAAGACTATTATACCCTTCTACTTAAGGGGGCCGGTTTTTGGTAGTAATGAGTCACCAAACATGCTAACTTGTTAAGTAAATAAAGGTGACTCATAGGTTACTATTGCTTTAAGTTATAAATATCCTTAAAAGCAAAACCAATCTCATTCTCCCTCCCTTCTTCATTTCCCACGGTTGCAAGGCTTCTCCAACCTCCCTTCTTGCTCTCTTTTACGAGCTGCTACAGCAACACCAACATCACCATTGTTATCCATCTTTGACCACTTGTAAAACCTAGCTCACTTAACCAAATCAAAAACAAACACCACCATTCTCTTCCTCTCATCAGCTCTTCAATTCTATCCTTTCAAAATCCCAAGAGC
>CM041781.1:121145654-121188699 GCA_023374045.1 Limonium bicolor | reverse complement strand
TCCATTTCGGTGCCAAGAGGAATCACCATGGGAGGAGCTAGAGCTCACCTTTTCACATATTCTTGTTCTCCTTTGCTTCAAGGTAAGGAAACTCAAAGAAAATGACATTTCCTTCATGTTTTGTCATGTCCGAAAATCACTCTTAATGGAGTCATTATATTGCCTTGTTCTAGCTTCATTCCAAGCTTTCATGGACTAGGAGGAGTCCTCTCTTGATATATATTCAAGCTCTCTTTCCATTCCAAGGTAAAACAATCATGTTAATACCTTAAGAATATATGTAACTAGGGTTTACAATGAGATAAAGCTTAAAGCTTATATACTCATTTTAATGTTGGTATATTGTTTAGTTGTTGGCAAGGAACCAAATGCCCTACCGGTTCTACAAGGAAACAAGAAAGAAATTTGTGAGGAAAGAGGTAAACAAGCTATCTTAGTTTGGTTAATGCCTTAGGAGGAATAAGCTTGTAATGCTTGTTAAAATACCTAAGGAGCCAATGGTGAATGAGCTAGTAAAAATGCTCTCAAGGAGTTTATTAAGGGCATATGAATTGTTGGGTGTATTTGCAGGTCAAAGGCATTATTATGTGGGAAATTCAGTGTTTAAGGCTTATGCAATTTAAGTTATGCACTATATTGTGATGTAGTGCTTATGTGTGAAGTTTGTGTATAAAATGTGTTTGATGGATTTTAGGTGTTCTTGAATGAATTAAGGTAAAAACCTAAGTGTTTGGATGTGGGTATATACTAGAGAAGCTATGGCCAAATTTGGGAAATGTGTAAGAAGTTGTTTAAGGTTTAGGTAATGTTGATGTTCAAGGAACAAGTGATGTTTAGGTATGATGTAAAAAGGAGATTTAGTTAGTAAGAAAATGATGCTTAAGAGATGATGTTAAGATGAGGAGAAAGTGTTTTGGGATAGTAGTTATGATAGGTGAAATGCCACCTAGAAATTATAAGGAGAAAACATTGTAAGTGTTAGGAACTTTGTGGAGATATAAGTAAAGGTTTAAGGAATTAGGAAACATAGTTTTGTGAGTGCTTAAGAATATCTTGAGGGTGTGTTTGAAGTGCCAAATGATGTTAGAACACATTAAGAGGTCTTAGGAGAAATTTGGAGAAAGTTTGACAATGTATGGGAAGTTTCTGCACCCGACCTACCCAGGGGACCGACCCCAGTCTGGGTCGGTCGGGCAGGAAACTGTGAACTTAGGTGATCTCTGCAGCCGACCTACCCAGGGGGTGGGTCGGTCGGTGGGTCGGTCGGACCTTAAAAAAAAAAAAAAAAAAAAAAAAAAATTATTTTAAGAATGTTAAGTGGTATTAGTGGTATGCCATTAAGAGAGTATTGATGGTTAGAAAGATAAATATATAGGACTTGAGAGATTAAGTTAAGTAAGATGATTTAAATGTTAAGGTTATAAAATGATATGTAATGAGGGGATTGTTAAGTAATGATGTTATAGGATGTTAAGGACATGTTAGGTGAGTTTTAATGACATAAGTGGGGGCTTAAAGGTTTGTATTAAGATGCGAGAGTAAACGTGTTAAAAATGTAAAGCTATTTAACCAAGTTAACGGGGAAAGTTATAAGCTTTAGACTTTAAAACAAACATGTTACCCCAATGTTAATAAAAGAACATGTGATGTCAACAGTTGTTCGAGAATTGCTCGAGGAACATAAGTGGACGTGGTAAAGTGGACCCCGGTGACAGGTAGGTTTTCTTGCAACCTGTGTCCTACGGATTACACCGGCTTGTATGCCAATATGTTTTATTGAATGTTTGCCACCTTGTAAGATTAAAACAGTAATGAGTTTATGTAATTCATTTATGTGGCGAATTTGGCCTCCGATACCATTTAACCTCAAATATGTGTTAAACCTTAGCTAACCAAATCTAGGAACACATGAGTGATCGGTATTCGGAGTTGACGGCCCAAACCTTGGGTACGTGCTAACCACGGCTATGTGTGAGTTAATTGGACATTGTTGCTGTGAGCAAGTGGTGTGAACCTCCCTTGTGTGCTTAACTCGGTTATGATACCGTATGGTGAATGGATGTGGTAGGCTCCATAATGGATCCCTAACTACTTATTATAAGTGTATATGTACTAACGGGGGGTGAGGAGACGACCGGTTGTTCCGGCCACGCGTGTGATGACGGGAGTCGTTATCTTTATCCGGTTCGGCTCTCTGGTGTATGTATAGGTGGTATTCCAATTTGGTTTCTCTTCTACCTTCCCTAGCTTATCCAAAGCTAGTTACACTGACTCACGTCGGGCCACAGGGGCATACGTATGTTATTTCGGTGTGCTTGGGTTACTATATCGACACACCTTGGGTATAAGTTAACCGTCTATATAACCGGACGGAAACGAGGATGATAACGAGCTTAACATGGGATTGGCAAAAATCCCTAGGCTCACATGTATACTAACTATGGTGGAAGGTTTCTTGCGAGAACCGATTTTATGGTGTATGTGATGTTATAATGCTATGCAAATTCCCTTGCTATGCTTTGGTTATATATATATGTATATTGGATGTTTTTAAAGGAATGCAATGTTGTCATGTGTACATCGAAGCAAGAAAAAGTTGTTATGTTTGTTATGTATGGAATGAGTTTGTTGTAGGATATGGAATGTTAGGGATCATGGAAATGAATCCCAGCTTGCGACAGAGGCATTTGAGGATAAAACCCGATTAATGGGTACATGTCGTTCATTAAGGAAGTAGCTCCGTTAGAGGAGAGCCACTCTAGGGTTAAAGGAATCATTGGATGGTTGGTTAAGTGTGGATGTTATGGTTATAGGTTGAGCCCATTGAGGCGAAATGCTATGTGTTGTATGTTTATGGTTGTATGCATGATTTAAATATAATCAACTGCATGCTAAGACGACAATTAGTCGTGCGTGGCCCGGTAGCATCGGGCTGGATTACCATACCAACAAAGGTGCTGAGCCCCTTGGGGCCACCCCTTTCTCTTCTTTTCCTATTTCAGGTACAGAAGTGCTGGAAAGCCGTTCGAGAGTAGGACGGTAGTCGTTGTACATGGGTAAACTTTAAGTGTATGTATACAGTAGGTGTAGAAGACCGAATTGTATCGGCAGCAGTTTGTAAATACTCGGTACAGTGTGGGAATGTATGTATATAATAAATGTTTGAATTGGAATGAGGAATGTATTGGGTAGTGCTCGGGAATCTAGTCCATCAGACCGATATAATTGTGTATGTATTGTATTAGCCTTGTTAGCACGTGGGTGTTAACGGCGTGTAACACCATTGGAATAAGTAGTGTGATGAGTTGAATTTCCGCTGCAGTTTGTTGTTATGTGGTTGTTGTTGGATGGGGTGTTACATTCAGGCAGAGACTACACCGTCTCACCACCGGGCTTTAGGTTGGCTCACTAATTCAGGTTGCTACCCATTTAAGGGATTTGGACCATGGAAAATATTAAGGCCAGGAATCGGACCCAACCTCTTGTGTCTCCTCATCCTCACGTGTCCGAAACTATATCAGGCTTCTCAATACTCCAATTTACCAATTTCTCAAAGTTAGAAATGTTAGATAGTTAGGGAGTTAGTGAGAAGTCCACATTCAACAAGTCAAGGTTAACACCCTTGCACATTTGATCAAGCAAGTACTTCATCAACAATCATACATTTCATGAATTATACAAACTACAAGTTCAAATACAATCCAACGAAGAACAATACATTACTAGCACAAGAAAGTGCAATAAACCCGATTCATGCATTTTATCTTATTTAGGTGGTCACACATAACACACAGACACACAAATCAAGGTAACCAACGTAGCATACAGGGCATGAGAAAATCATACCGTTCACCGTAGTTGTTCGACCACCGACTCTCCTTCGGAGTCCAATCATTCAAATCCTATATCATACATAGAATCGGGCGGTCAATTATCTATAATTAACCTAACCCTTTTCATCTTTAGTGTTTCCTGATTTACAACTACTAATTCCTTACAATTCAAATTCACTCACCTAAGTTACTTACTTCTCGTTACTTCTCAAGCTTGTTTATACTCCTAATGACCTTTATATGTCATTAATTTAGTCTTAACAATCTTATAATATTAATACCATTTGAATCCCCATCATAACATTCCATTTATACACATTTTAAAGCATATTTATCTTGGTCCGGGACCTTGTCCGGATCCCAAGTCCCGGACCACTACTTTGATGAAGTTATGACTGTTTTTAATGGGTGGTCCGGGTCCTTGTACTGGACCTAAGTCCCGGACCACCCCCTGGCATCACTATCGACTAGTTTTTAATTCTGGTTCGGGACTTGGTCCTGGACCTAAGTCCCGGACGACAACAAAATTTTACAGATTTTGCATTTTCAGTTTTTGTCTTTGACTCCTTTCTTTGCCCAATCTTTTCCCACACTTTACACATGTAATATAACATGTTTTAACACTAATTTAACACTCTAAACTTCTCTAAATCATTCACTAAACTCGTTACTCATTTCTAGGTTTCCTTACACAATTTTCCCACTCTTAATTTTCCTTGAAGTTCTTGCTACAGATTTATGCTCTTTTCTTTACTCTTTCCATGACTTACCCTTAATGCTATTCTAGCACACACTTACATCATTTATCATTCCCAAATTCACCCAAATACATCATTCTCTTCTAATCCAAAAACCAAGGCAATTAGTCACTCAAACTTACCTCTACAACACCTAGTAAATTTTAGGTTCTTTTCTCCTTAACTAAAGCACTTAAGTCATCCAATTTATAGGACAATTTTGACAGAGGTTCCCCAATATTTTAACATTGCCCACATTGTTTACTCAACTCATCAACACAATTCCAATACCCACATCAATTTAAGCATTGACAACACATTAAATTCCTGCACATTCATCATAATGATCTCATTGTGCATAAACCTTAATACTTGGCTCTAAGGCCCCTAAACATTTCATAATTAATACCAAAATACCTCCATTACTTAGTTACCATTGCAGTGGCTTACCCAGTACTAAAGCCATATAATTTCTCATACTACAAGACATTAAAACTCATTCCAAGGTGAGTTCATTACCTTGTGATTTCCTTGATCTCTTTTCCTTTCTTTCCTCCTTCCTTCCTTGTTCTTCCCTTTCCCTTCTCGTTCTTGTTTTACCAATTAGTCAAGCTACAGCCCATTGTCCAATGGGATACACATATACACAAGTAAATACATAATCCTAGAATTAACCCTAGAATTCAAGAGTGCTTCCAAGGTTCTAAGCTGAGGGATTACCTTGCACTTCTAAATGAAGGTTTTGGCAACTAAGAATCCCAATACTCCAGCCCTTTTCTTGAAGCAAAACCGGCTGGCACAAGGAGTACAAGAGAGCTCAAAAACTGAAATTTTCGGTTGTGAAGGAAGGCTAGAAAAAGAGGGATTTTTGAACTTTTTCTTACCTTAGACCAACAAGGAGTTGTTCTAGCTCAAAATGGTGTTCTTCAAGCCTTCAATGAGCTTCACCCATGGAGATGAAAGTCGTTATTTTTGGATTTTGAAAAGAGGGAAATAACCTCCTAAGTGAGGGGAGTTCAATGGTACAGTTTTTGTGATTTTTGGACTAGATTTGTGTCTTGGAGATGAAGAAGAAGAGAGAGATGGTGGGGGAGCTGCTCTATCGCCTTTAAAGGGATGAAGAATAAAAGAGAGAATTCAGGATGGAGGTGGGTACGTGAAAGAAATAAGGGAATGGGAGGAGAGAGAAGAGTAAAGTAACTTTAAGTTAATTTCTTTACTTATTTTTTTGTCCTTTTGTGCCTAAAAGAAAATAAAGAGAGGGGGAGGCTGATAAAAAACGTGGCACACAAAAAGGAGGAGGGAGCCAGCTTTCTATTTTCACAATGGAGGGGAATGTTTGGTCTATTTACAATTTACACCCCAAAAGTCCCCGTTTTTACACTATTCACTCACCGGAGCCCGTTTTCTGGAATTTTTCTTGTTCAATTAATTTTAATGGCTCTAGACCTTCACTAATGTTTAATTATAGATATTTTATTAACTATAATTTTACAAGTCTAGTAAACCCACTTAAAGTCACATTTTCCCGATTTTCTCGAAAAACATGCTTTAAGGTTACATTGCGGTTTTAACCCATTTTATGGATCCGTTTTCTTTGGAAATTGTTTCTACATATTATTTAGGCATAATTAAGCCTTAGGAACCATCTAGGATCCTAGTCAAGGTCACATACCTCCTATGGTTATGTAACACTCATTTTTACATTTTACGCTTTTTAAGCATTTTCACTTTTCTTTTGGTTTTATTTTCTTCACCAATATTCTTTAGGCACTATTAGGCCCCTAATTACCATATTATATTGATTTAATCACCATAGTTAAGTTCACGGTATTTCAATCTACCCCCTTAAAGAACTTTGCCCTCAAAGTTGGTCAAAGTTGGTGAATTGCTATCTTTACTCATTTAACACCTCAATTGTCAAAATCATACATTCATACATCCTTATAGATTCTTAGATTTGTTACCCAAGGTATTTACATACAATACAGCGCAAGAACAATACACTTCGTGCAAGCACTCCACAATACAATTGCAAGCAATACAATGCAAGCATTACAATCACTACGATCAGCATTACAACAACCCATCTGGTTTTACAATACATGATATATGCATACGTACAAGGCAAAGATATCCCGAAATGATGCAAAATACTCTTTCGTATGATCCCGCTGTTCTTAGAATAATACACAACCCACACTGCCACCGTTCTACCAGTCAACTCAGGATCGTTGCTCGTCTGGTGCAGTTGTTTCAAAACTGGTCCTCATTAACAAGTTTGAGGGAAAATCCTTTTTGCAATTTATAGTTAGGAATCTTTTTTTTTAAAAACGCAATCAGCTTCAGATCCAATTATGTTCATTACATCTATCCTAAGCGTGTTTCCTTGTGACCGCTTATAGGGAGTTTCAAGAATCATTCAACTCCAAAGTGATCAGCATCGGTGTTGAACTATCCATCCACCCTAATTTGTGTTCGGTTTCCCTTGATCTGATCAAAATCGAGTTCGACTTCCCACTTTCAGTTTCAAACAGTAACTAGTTTAAACATGTTCCATTTTCTATCTTTTAATCAATCTAGTCATAAACGCAAATCAGTACATCTCCAAAGGATGGAACTCCGTCCATCAATCATCATCCATATACTTCCAATTAATTTACTTGGGAATTCACTACCTATGGGACTCATTTCATCAACTATTACTCCTTCCATCCATTAATCTCAATCATCTCAATAATTTATCTCAAGAATATAATACTTGTGGAGTTCAGTCCTCCAATCATTCCCAATTTGCCTCAAAATAATCACCTAGGGAACTCAATTCCTCTAGATTCTACATCGGTTTCATACCGACTCATGCATCGCAATGCCCTGTCTAACCTCAGTAAGACATATACTATAGGGATTCTCATTCCCTGGGAGTTTCTCTACTCCTTTCTACTAGTAATCTCATGCCAGAGTTACCAAGATAATCAAGTTTATATCAATGGTATTTGCATCTCTTGTGCGCAATAACCATAACTAGGCTATGAATGGGTGCATATGTTTATGTAACATACGTACCAGTCATCAAACAATTCTCATTTGTGCTATGCACACTGTAGTTTACGTACTTAATACGTGAAATATACACTAAGCGGTTTTCGCTCTACCCCCCTTAAAAGGTATTACGCCCACGTAATCTACCATATGTTATCATTGAACAATGGTTCACTCAATTCGGGCATCCTGAAGCGTTCTAGCTTCTATATGGTCTATTATACAATGTATTCTGGTCCAAGGGTCTTAACCATACTAACGGTTTAGTCCCTGCACCAAGAATTCCCATTGGAGTTTATTTAACTCATAACCGATTTGGTTCTAGCCTATCAAGCTTCAAGGCATTGATAATTAGCCATTCTCTCATACTTACTGGGTATATTAGACCTCTGAGCTAGGGCCCACTAGCTTCTGCTTCGCGACCATGATAACTTTAGAGCTTAATTCACCATTCCCATTATTCTAAATGTGTTACACATCTACTTCTAATCCCTTTTATCTTGGGACATACGGTTTCTCAACCGGTGCTTGGCATCTCTTACCGTACGCGAACTCATTTTGTTATAGATTTTCTATCCTGTTTTCTGGAAATCTATCTTGTATACTACTGTATACCATTGTGATTACTCACTTTGTTCCTCCGACTTGTTGTCGGTTGAGGTCGAGCTATTACGCGTATGTAGTGCTTCCTCTGTTGCTACTGGCTTGTGATCATTCCTTCTGAATTACGCTCATCTATTAGGTTCATGTACAAGTATTCTCTTATTTGTACGACCTTGCATTTCTTATGCAGCAGTCCTTATAGTATACACAAGCTTATTTTCGCTTTTATTCTGGTGGAATTCACTGGTTGTGATTGTTGGCATGTCCCACGCTCTTCGTGCATCTTGGCCGAAGGCCACACAGTTTGCTACTAGGTTTACGCTTTCACTGGCTTGGGCCATGTTCACTGTTGCATTTACAAATCCTTCGTATTTAGTACGATCAGTTGTTCAGCAATCGGGTACTCTTGCCCCAAGTTATTACTCCTCTTATCGAGTTGATCCACTAGGTATACGCTTTTAGTTCCTTATAAAGTTGCATTAAGAATGAACAATGCGTTCCTTGTGAGATCTTTGTTTTATGGTTCAGACTATAGGCCTTAACGCCCAGTCTATCTACCAATTCTTGCTTCTCGACTCCGTTGGGTCCAGCTAATGGCTTTGTTTCCCATCTTATTGTCTAACCACATTCTCATTGTGGTCGCTTGTTGCGTACCATATTCTTAATCATTACACAAACATTGTTTTCACGGCCTCTGCCACTAGGGTAGCTTGCCGTTATATTTTGCCCACCGTTGGCGCAACTCCTCTACTGTTCACTATAACATCTTGCCTTATTTTTAATCCCTTCATGGTGTGAGCACACCGGGAGTTTTCTGGGTTCGTGTGTATGGCGGTCACTGTAGCATACCGCCATGTCATTATCTTCCCAATGTGAAGATGTTCTACTTCAAGTTGGGTTTCATGTGTAGGTTAATCTACCTCACATTCCTTCATCACTTATGATATCATTATCAGGTAGCTTGGCTGTCTAAGGATGAAGTAATATGTTGGGTTACCAGCTCCTTTGAGAGTCGGTCATTTGATGCGTCAAAATACGCACACACATTGCTTGTTTTTTACGTTCATTGCCTTCTACTTTGGGCATTGGGTGTAAGGTCTGGTCATACATCTTTGCTCCTCTATGCACATGATTGGAACATCCCAACGAAACTCCAAGGGTTACGAGTCCCATTCTCTAATAGAAGAGTATACCCTCACTGACAAGTAAAAGTTCTTGTTGAGGGGTTTATTTCCACTCATAAGTCTCATGACAAGGTTTACTATGTTAGTTTCTGCTTATGTACTTCCGTCATTCATACAATGGTTCGTCATTTGCTTGATTGACTACAGAGTGTTCTACTCTTTTAAGTCTATATGCTCTTTGAGCGTTATCACTCTACAATTCACACTGTACACATTTGGTGTTTGCTTCTATCCAACTACTCTTTCGGTTTCAACCACTGTTATCAAAGCTTCCTTATTCATGTTATTCTTGGAATTTCCCCTTTCTCTTTCAAATTATTCCTTGGCAATAATCATATGCGCAATTTTGATGTTGTAGTAGGTGAAAGCCTTTTCTAAGGGTTCACATAATCACCGCATTGGTGGCCTTGTGATAACGAGAGGTATCTTCGCTCCTCTTATTTCTCGTAGTGCCCAAGTGTGGGCTAGATCTGTGTTGTCGTCATCTGGGTTCTTATGCCTTTGTGCTACTCTTAGTACAGAAGGCATGAAGGGAAACTAAGAGCCTTGTCAACTGTATACTAGGGCGATGCTCTAGTGACAGTGACACTGAGTTAGTCTTTATTCTAAGCTAATTGTTTCCTTGGATTTAAATCGAGTGGTTCGATTCTCGCTCCATTCATTGTATGAAATAATATCTCTCCTGTTACTGGTGCCATTTCTAGCAATTCTTATTATTATTCAACGTGGGTTTTGCAACCGTTTTAACCTACATAAGGTAGTTTGTTCATGGCTTTTAAGCCACCTTACTTCGAGTTATGCTTCTCGCAAGCTGTTGATACATTTTTCTACTTCTCCGTATACCATCATATGGTTTGAGGTATTACTGGGCTCCATGGCAAGGTGTTGCATTACGCTTCCGCTCATGGGAGGCCCTTTAGGTAATCTGGTATTAATCAGTGCCTCTTAGTGATCTTAAGGCACTTCCTGTTAGTGAATCACTTCGGTGTCCTAACCGAGTGTTCGTTTAGCTCCCGTGTTCTTATCACGACACTTCGTTCAATTGTTGTTGACTCAGACACCCTTTAAGGATTTCTCCTCGGTGTTGTTAGACTATGCCATTACATCTGGCAGACGTTTGCGAGTATGTCCGGTCGGCTATACTGCATTGTAGTACCGTATTCCGGACTACCCCGTTTAGGTTTATAACGTCTCCCGTTCTTGGGTAGACTGTTGGTACTTCCTTCTTGCATTTTTGACCGGGTTAAACGTCCTCTTGGTGAAGATTAATATTCCCGGTAGTCATAGTGATTGTTCTGGGGATTCTATCCCGTTCATCGAACATTAATGTGTCCGTGTAGGCATCTGCCTTACTGTTTGAGGTTGTGTATTCATTCCAGCTATCATGCATTAGCTTCGAAATTTCGAGACATCTTCAATGTCTATACTTACTGTTCTGCGCTCCTTGCACTTTCTAACTCTTATTCGTAATCCTTAGATGAATTCTCTGATTCCCTAGGCTCGTTAACTCAACTATGTTCCTTCTCTTCGATCGTCCGAGGTGTCCAACTGTTATGGCTTGAACTTACTTTGTTGTCCGTAGAACGAAGTTGACTACTTCCCGTGTTCTGTACACCACTAGTATACATATGTGGGGTACCTTACTGATACATTGCTACTTACCCGACTATCCTACAGATAGGTTTGTCAGGCCCGCAAGCTCCTATCGGAGTGCGGTCGTCCCACATCTCATTTTGTACACTCGTAGTGTTCGTCACACGACTAGGTGAAGTATTCTGTTCAACTCCTCTTATATCGTCCTATGATGACTTATTGTGAATCTTCTGGTTTGGTTTTAAAATCTGGGGGTTTAAAAGAAATATTTGAGTTTTAAAAGAAAATTTTGGGTTTGACCGTTAGGCCCTTCCAAGGTTTTATTCTTCACGTCGTTAGAATTTGTGATCCTATAGTTGTTTCATTGCGATCACGGTACATTACTAAGTACTTGTTGCTTGTTAAAAGTCTCTCTGAACAGTCCTATTACTACTGCACTTGCCGTGGCAAGTGCGCGGTACTGGTGGTTTTTGGGTAAACCTATACCGGTCATGGTATGCTTCCACTCGTATTTGGTAGTCTTGTCGACTCTTCCTTGATTCTCTGATCTTAGTTAGCGATCTATTGAGTCTCTTCTCAATGGTTTTGTCACGACTGTGATTGGTTAGGGTGCTTCTCCAATCTCGGAGACCCCTATTTACTTGTCATATGGTTTCTTTGTTGCTCGTTCCCATACGTTTACCGTGGTTATCGAGACTCAGCTTGTTTAGGCGCTACTCCTGTAGTCCTGTCGAGTTATATCCCGTGGATGTTCTCGTAGCTGTCTGAGCTATGTTGGCCAGGTATTGTAACCTCTTTGGCGTTGTAGTTTTGGAGTTAACCACTCCTGACTATGTCCTTAGTCAGTTAGTATACCATAGGTGGTATTATCTAGCTATTATTGTCCCGTGGACTTGTGTCTCGGGTTTCGTTACTCCTCCTTTTTCCGCTTCGTTGCACGCTTAGTGCTTCTCTTCCCGCTGCTGTTTGACCATCTATGCTCTCGCGACTGCTAAGCATGTCACCTCATGCTGTAGTAATTTTCAGTCTCCTTATGGTTAGGATTCTCATTCTACCGCCATTAAGTGCGGGTACTGTTGTTCGACCGGAAACTGTCTCCGGGATTTCCAATTTTTGAGACCTACTGTATGATAGGTTCTTTCCTCTTATAGGAATACTTCTGTTATACCCAAAATTTTAACCCCCCGGAAGAAGATCTATATTAATAGGCTAGTAGCGAGGGATCCCAGTTCGATCGGCACATTTCAGAGTACTAGGGACAGCTTAGTCATCCTAAAGGGCATTTTCGTAATTTTTCAAGGCTCCTAAGCCCCTTGTGAGCTTTGTCTCTCCTCCAAAGAAGGGTCAAATCAATGCAAAATGCTTTGAAATTTTAACCCATGATAGAGGATGACATTATGGGCATAATGGCGTTGGAATTTGGATTTTTCGAATTTCCAATAATTTTCTAGCAATTTCTGATTGAATCTGATGAGAAATTGAATTTAAAAATATTCCAATATCCAAAAATTTCGATTCCACTTCATAAAAATCAGAAATATCATCCTTTACCCATGTGCAAAATTTCATAGTCAAATTCCTTTTGGAAGCCCTTGAGCTAAAACGTCGATAAATCTCGGTTTTTACCGGATTTTTCTATCTTCAAGGAAGCCTATATAAGGAACTTATCCCTTGATCAAATGAGAACTTCAAGAACCCTAACACCTCAAGAAACTCATCCGTCACAACCTCCCCATGTTTTTACACATCCAAGCCCCGGAATTTCATCGAAATCTCACAAAATCAACACCAAAACAACTTTTTCAACTCCCACAACATCATCCATCACCGAACCTTCATCAAAACAGCACCAAAACGTGAAGAGCATCACCACTAACCAATAGTTAGCAGCTGGTCTCGAACCCAAACCGGAACTGACTCCGGCGGAGCACCGAAAGACACCCGACGTGAAGAAACACCTCAAATCCGAAGGTAAAACAGGTTGGAACCCAGATTTTCTAACTCCCCACGGTTATTCTAGCCTTATATTAAAATTTGGGTTTGAAACAATTCCTTTCTGTTTCTGAATTTTCGTTTTTCTGTGCTTCTATTCACTAACCTTTGCATTACATTTCGTATTTAATTCGACTTCAAATCGAGAATCTCTGAGTACTAACATATTGGGAATCTTTCAGGCTACATACCCATGATTTTTTAGCCAAAAACACCATCGGGAACCACCAAACACCCACCGTCCGTGGGTGGTCCGTGACCTCGGACCTATGGTCCGGGTCCACGGACAGGTTGTCTGTGGCCACGGACACCCACGGACGGCGACGGGATTTACAGTTTTGAATTTTCTAGGTTTTCTCAACTTATGTACGGGCCCACAGACGTCCTGTCCGTGGCCCCGGACTTTCCAAAATTCTGTTTTCTTTTCGATTTGACTTTCCCATACAACTAGGTTAACTAGGGTCCGTGGGCTCGGACATTAAGTCCGTGGCCACGGACGGAAGCGAAATTTGACCAAATTCTGCCTCAAAACCCTAGTTTAGGTAATTTCCCTTTTCACTTTAATTTTCTGCCAAAAAAATGTTAAAAATACAAAAAAATCAGAAGCGCGCACTTAGGTTAAAACGACTCGTAATAAGCCATAATTAAACTAAGTAGAGGAAAAACGAATTCTAGGGGTAATGAAAGTAATTGAACCCTAAATAAGTCGAATATTCAGCCCCCGAACCCGAACTCTCCTTTCCTAATTTACCCTAGGTCAAAATTAGGTGGCGACTCTAATTAGGTTCCAGTTAGCTAACTTAGGATTTAATAACTAGTGTTATATGACATAGTTATTAAGCTTAGGTTATAAGTGGACCTAGAATCCGATCAGATCCTAATCAACCTGAATCAACATAGGATAGGGTTCAAAAATCAAGGCTCACAGAATGGAGACTCTGTTGGGGATAACTTCTTAATTTTAACTTGTTTAATTTTAAGAAAGAGGGCTTAACTCAAAATTGTTTATTTATGGCTTTATTACATTGTTTGTTTACTTTTGTGCGCAATTTAATTTTATGCACCTTTGCATCATATGAGAGCGAGGGTCCACTTAAACCGATTTCACCCTAGAACCCGTTTGAGGGTCCCCTGTCAGGGACTCACACCATTTAGGTGATGTGAATAAGTGGGGGAAAAGAGAAGGGTGTCGTCTAACCACACCCCCTTAATACCTGGGCTTTAGCCCCAAGCATTTTCCTGGCAGTGTCCTTACCTAGCCTCGTTTGGTCATTCAAAGACCCGACTGTAGACGCACACCTTTAGGTGATGTGAAAAAAGTAGGGAAGCCCAAATAGAATAGCGTGCAAGCCCCATTCCTCTTTGGTGACCTGGGCCCATGCCCCAAGCACCTCTCCGGATCGATCCATACTCGGTTTGATTTAAGCGTCTAGTGAGGACATGTTGAATTTGTGTGGGCCTTGTTTGCTTGTGTGATCGGCCCACTACCCAGCCTATAAACTGATAGGAATTTTTCCTACATCAACCTAGCCCAACCCGAATTGACAGCTCTATTTGTTTGCGGCCCAGAGGCCTTGTTTGGTTTAATATGTGAGTCATTCGGGCTTCGGCCCAAAAGCCTAGATTTAGGTGATTTCTCTTCCGGCCCAATTTGAATTATACAGTTAGTTTTAAGCCCATAAAAGAAACCCACCTGAACTTGAAATAACTCACAAGTCCAGAAAATAAAATCTTTTTTGGCTTAGAAACCATCTTCTCTGACCCAAAGAAAGTTAGGCCCATTTGTGATTTAGGGACCATTCCAGCTCATGTTCTTTACTTCAAGCCCAAGCACATTCCGGCCCAAGGGCTCATTCTAGTATAGGTAGACTTCTTATCATGACCCTAAATCCAGGTGTCACCTCTCAGACACAATCAAAGCCGTCCATTTATATTTCAGTTCAAACTCCAATTCACAGTCTGAAAGATACTTCGGTCCAAACACCTCATTTTCTGGGTATCCTAGCCCACTTGCTTTCAGCCTAAGCCTGTTCCGGTTTTCGATCTACCTTGCGAAGCTTCATTCCCACCTTAGTATCTTTCCTCCCACTTCCTTTTGTTAGCTAATAATGGACACCTTGGAAACAGGCAAGCCCGAATCCAGATATGGCAGAAGGAGGAAATCTGATCAACATGGATGCCCAGTTGGCCGATGTGTAGCAAAGGTGCAAGGTCTTGGAGTCCATTAACGAGGAATTGAGGAGTAAGGCTAATCTCCAGGGGACAAATCAGCACACTCGGGAAAAGCTTGCGGATAAAAATCTTAACCGTAGTTACATCGAGATTGACTCCGTTAGGGCCCAAGACTCTCAAACACATGTGGGGAAAGATGTTCCAGGCAACCAATTAGCTGCAGAGGTCAAAAGGGTTTTTCAAAAGGATCGAGCGCATAGAGAAAGCCAACAAACCAGCTGGCTTCCATTTTTTCTCTACGACGTCGTATCCCGAAGTTAATCTCCCCCCAAAGCAGAAGCTTCCCACACTCGCTTTGTACACGGGTTTCTCGGATCCACAAATTCATTTGGCTATGTTCGACCGGGAAATGTCCATCATGGGGCTCAATGACATGCAAAAAGCCAGGGTTTTCACACGCTATCTAGACGAGACTCCTCAACGTTGGTATCTCACTCAGAAGATGAATACCAAGACCTACGTGGAGGTTTACGAAGCTTTCCTAAATCATTTCGAGTATGCTAAGAACCTCGAGGTCACCAGAATTGATCTTGCAGGAACTCGACAGAAAGACGGTGACACTAGTAGAAAAAGGGTCATTTTCGGCGGTTCTTTTGGGCCTTTTTCGGCGGTTTTAAACCGCCAAATATTACACCGCCGAAAAAGGCCCTTCCAAAGTTTCGGCGGTTTTATAACCGCCGAAAATAACAACCTTTTTCGGCGGTTCCAAACGCCAAAACCGCCGAAAATAACGGCTGTCCCAGCTCAAAATGAGGTAAAAAAAAAACATTTTCGGCGGTTCCTAGTAAGAACCGTCGAAAATAAGTAAAAAACTGGCAATTTTCAGCTAAGAACCGCTGAAAATTGCCAGTTTTTTACTTATTTTCGGGTTCTTACTAGGAACCGCCGAAAATGTCTATATTTTTTTTTTTGGTTTTTTTCGTTTTAGTTTACAATCCCACATATGTCAACAAACCTGTAAAATATACAGATACAACATCCAGATATATCCAAACATCTCTCTACGTCATATTGTAGAGGATGTCAATCACTCTTTGTAAGAGAATTGTCAAAAAATCAAAATAATGATGAAATGGTCACAAATGACCAACAACACATTTCAAATGGTCACAAATGACCATATACAAACCATTTCAAATGGTCACAAATGACCATATAGATATACAACTACCAAGATATTCATTGTACTCAAACCGGTCATCTTTCACAATCTACTAGCCATAAATTTCTAAACATTAACGTTCTAAATAACAATTCGATCGAAAAAACAAAGTGAAAATCAAACTAAATTCATATAGACAAACTCCGCCCAATCCTCCAACATAGCGTTGATCGTTTGTCTGTCGTATTCGCCAACATTAGGGAAAACCTTTTGAAAAACAAAACAATACAAAATGAGTTAATCATTAAACAAATACATTAAAATTAAAAATATATATATGACTTCAACATACATTTTCTAATTGATCCTGCATATCACCAAAAAGGGTGATTATGTCATGCATATATCTCATGACATAATACCCACACTCCGAACCCCCGGGTTGACGTGGACACTTAAACAGAGAAAAGAAAAAGGATTAATTACATAAGACATTTGTTCTATCAATGAAAAACAAGTGATGCATGTACCTTCACTGCAGTCCAGGGGACAGCACCTTTTATCCTTATACCAAGATGTGAAATCATAACACTTTGATATATACTGCACATTAAATGTCATAAATGTATATTAATAAAATTAGGATATCCATGCACAACAAAATTAAATTAAAAGAATTGAAATGCATAAAGAAGTGGTTTATAATGTACTTACGTGTTAAGGTGTGGCTTTATCTTGATATTATTCGGCACTGTATGCCGAAGCGGATCAAGATATAGTATACGTGCACGATCCAAACACAACACCAGTAGGACCCAATGACCACTATGTAATACCAAAACACTAACATGTCAGTATAATGTCAAAATCAACAAGTACAACATTTAATGGAATTAAAATGATAAACACAAGTTATTACCTTTGATGGTAGGGCAGCAGGAGATATTTCTTTCTCGCATTGATGCTGTTAGCAATCGCACGCTGTAAGTAGAGCTTACTACCTTGTACATCAGACGTCACAGCAGTGTATGACGTTCTCTCAGGACATAGAAATCCATACTTGGTAAGTGAAAAAGTTTGCATTTTCTCATGCAAAAACCTATTCATTAATTAAAAGATATATAGTAATTAACATTGTTTCAGGGCATCACTTTATAACTTAATTACCAAAAAAGACTAATACTTACAGAATGAATGAGTGGACAACAGTGATAGGCACCCAGTCAGATTTCAGGATGTCCTGCACGTCGTTTGTCCACAAGTCGACTTCTAAAACTTCTTCATAGTGAAGAATGTCAGGTTCAAAGCTAAGAAGGATAGAATCTTTATCAGCTGGGAAGTCACGGATCACATCATGCAACACTTTCATGTTTGGCCCCAAGCGTGCATATATTGAATCATCCACCAAGTTTTCTTTGGTAACGACATTGGTGGATGCTCTGTATCCAGAAGATGTAATCTTTGACTTCTTTTTTCAGGAGACTTTGATTTCTCCTTTAATGCCTATTTGCAATCGACATACATTACTAATCATGAACTGAACATCCACACACTTATAATTTACTACAATAACTATATTAAAGGTTGTATTGGGCGTACCTTCATACACTTCTGAATCAGGCGAACAGGCCATTGAAGAAATGCACCCTTTGCGACCGAACCGTGTTACTCCTCCGTAGGTACAGGGAGTTCTAAATCAGGACACGTGTAAATCGGTTCGTCCACAGACACTCTCCCGTGATACGGCTGTAATGGCATGCCATGGACCACGTCATTCGAGCGTGATGTGTACACTCTTCCTTCTGCAACTGGTATATTTTGATTGTTGTACGGGAGCAAGAGGTTGCAGTTTATTGGATCCTACAATTTAATCAGATTAGTAGATGATTGAACTGATAAATAAGTAATAAACGATATGACAAGTAATAAAACAGTTAAAGATATAAAAATTTACCTGTACATATGCGTAAGGATACGGATCATTAGACTCTGTGCTTGTGTGCAGTCCAGCAGGATCAGAAGCAGGAGCATATCCATAAGAAGGATCAGAAGCAGGAGCATATGGCTGGGGTGCACCAGTCCCCTGACGCACTTCAGCAAGGATCTCATCCCTCAACTGATCTTTGAAGCTAGTGAGGACACGTAAATGCTCATCATACGGGATCATCCTCTCCTGACTACTACTTCCTTTCCTCGACCCGGGGTTTCCAAATACTTTTCTTATCCCTATGTTAACCCCCCTAACCCCACTGCTCGGACTGGATGATCTTTCTTTCCTAGCGCCCGAGACAGCTGGTCATCATGTCGATCAGGAGCCCAAGTCCCTTGGGTTACTTGCTCGTTCATTTCAGCCTTTAGAAGTAAATGCATATAGGATTTATAATAAATTATAGGATTGAAATATTGAATTTGAAAAAATAAGGATTAAACAAAAGTACTTACCATCTTATCAACAATTTCCTTCGTTTTCTCGAAGGGATACAGACGCTCTCCAGTTTTTGGGTCTTTCTTAGTGCGTGAAAGCTTCCAAAATGTACCCCGTTTCTGGTGCTCATCTAGAGTGCTCACATCCGATGGCAACTCCCCTTCTGCCACCCACTCAGGAACTCTTTGTTAACCCCTTTAGCACCCAGCAAGTGACGATATTCATTCTTCTTCGCATTCGCTGACTGGGCCTCACGATACTCCTATTATCAAGTAAACAAAAGTACACGATGATGATTAAAAACATATACATATGTAAACCTATTTGTATGTATATACAATACTTAATTATTTAATAGTTAGTATGTACCTTCGTCTCCATCTTCTTGTCATAAAACTGCTGCCACTTCTCTTGGGTTATTGCTGTGTAGATCTCCCAAGGCTGGCGTGTGTCGCCGTCAGGCCGCTTAAGCTTCTTGGTGATGAACCATTTGACCAGATCATGCTTATGATCTGAAATTTTTTGCGCATCATCGATTTTACCATGGTGTAGTACTCGGTTTCTACAGGTATTCGATATCGTTTCTGCATATCATCATAAATGAAAAGGATGTTAGTTATGCATACTTATAAATCGTATCAATAAATACTGCAACTATTGTTTATTTACCTGTACGATCTCAAACATCTGCTTCTTCAATCCTTCGTCAACCTGAGGCCAGGAAAGAGTGATATCACAATACTCTCGCACTATGATGCCCAGCTCAGTAGTGAAGTCTCCAGCCCATTCCCCAGTCGGTTGTAGATACTCATTAAACTGCAGCGGCTTCGACTCAATCTTTTTTGACTTCAGAGCTTTTGTAGGACCTCGAGGTTTTACGGTCCTGCTCTCTGGGATCTGTGACCCAAAAGGTCCAGCCTGTGTGTCTGCAGCTGGCACATCAGACACTATAATCTCGGCGGTGCCACTACCCCCCTCATCAGTTCGGGCCCGTGACATGCGGCCCTTCCCTCCACGTGTTTGCCTCTTCCTCGGTCGGGCTGCGTCACTCAGAATCTCGCCGACCGGGTCGTCCATATCATCCATTTAACTGTCTGCACAATAAACAATATGATATTAATAACACAACAAATAATATAAAAAATACGTAATCAGATATCATAAAAAATTAATATTTAATTACCTAACAAACAAACACATCATTTATGGTTTTTCGACCCATAGACCCTCATCATGATCAGACCTAGTATACACTACATCGTCTGGAATATCAACAATGTTGGTTGCAGGAACACTGTTAGAAAAGGGTGGTGTCTCATCAAATAATAATTCATCGTCATCAACATCTTGATCAACATTTGTGATCACAAATCTTTTCCCTGGTAAAACTACTGACCATCTGGAATCGATGGGATCTTCTATGTAAAATACTTGTTCACAGTCCTTGGGAAATATGAACGGCTCTTGTGTAGGACCAAGACTTGATAAATCAACCAAATTAAACCCATCATGAACCCGATAACCGTTTCTGTTATCCACCCACTTGCATTTGAAAATAACAAACTTTTGAAACTGATAATCAAGTTCCCAGATATCTTCAATACATCCATAATACAACCTCGAGGTTGAAATCGTGAAGCTGGATCACCTCGGGTGTACTGAGTTGTTGCTGCTTCTACTTTCACCCCGCTATTCTGGTTTAAACATCTATCATCTTGTCGTTTTGTCCAATAGGTGAACCCATTGATGTCATACCCGTCGTAAGATACAGCAGTGGAACCAGGTCCCAAAGCTAACCAACGGAGCTCTTCACCTACATTATCAGGCGCTAGTGATGCAAGTTTCATAACATGGTCTCTAAACCATGAACAAAAGGTCTTGTTTTGCTCTTTTGTCAACCAAACAATATTCCTCCCAGGATATTGACCTCTTAGTGTAGTCATGTGTTTCTCAAAAAATGGCTCAATAATCTCAAGGTGATGTAAAACGAACAAATGTGCTAACTCCATTGAGGATGAATCAATTGCCACAATTTTTTTCCCAGTAACACCTTGACCTTCTGTCTCCCGTGTGTCTAGGTTGTGGTACTCCAATAGCAACTGCACCCTTTAAGTATTCAGTACAAAATTCTGTCACTTCTTCGGTTATTGTCCCTTCTATAATACTTCCTTCAGGTCGATATCTATTCTTCATCCTTCCCTTCAAAATTCCCATGTATCTCTCAAACGGATACATGTACCTCAATATATGGGACCACATAATTTGATTTCCCTGACAATGTGAACAACTAAGTGAACCATGATGTCAAAAAAGAGGGTGGAAAATACATTTCAAGTTGACAGATCGTAACAACAACATCACGTTGCAGACTATCAAGTGTATCAGCATCCACGACTTTATTGCACACTGCATTTAAAAAAACATAGTCTTGTAATTGCATTTCGGACATCCTTCGGCAATATACCTCGAATGACAACAGGAAGGAGATGCAACATCAGAATGATAATCATGAGATTTCAACCCGACCAATTTCAAGTCCTTCATTGACACAAGACTTTTCCAGTTGGATGAATAACCCGTAGGAACCTTAAGGGAATGAAGACATTTGCAGAAGCTGATCTTCTCATTCTTAGACAAAGTGTAACATGCTGGAGGTAAATATGTTCGTTTGCCTCTTTCTTGAGGATGCAACTCCTCACGTATGCCCATAGCTTCCATGTCTCTTCGAACCTTTATTCCGTCTTTTGTTTTCCCAGGTATGTTAAGCAAAGTCCCAACAACAGCCTCACCAACATTTTTGACAATATGCATAAAATCAAGACAATGCCTAACAGATAAATGTCTCCAATATGGAAGTTCCCAAAATATTGAACATTTTTTCCAGATGTTTTTTTGGGTAGATTTGGACGGAACACCGAAAACATTCTCAATGTCTTTCACCTTTTCATAGATCTCTTGAGAACTCAAAGGTATACGAGCAACACGTGTTTCAGTCTTTCCGTTGAATAACTTCCTTTTTTTACGGTACGGGTGTGCTGGCTGCAACAATCTACGATGACACATGTACACGTTTTTGCCAGAAAACTTTAGACGATCAGAACAAGTGTCGTCCTCACATATTGGGCAAGCAAATGTGCCTTTCACCGTGTATCCAGATAAATTCCCGTACGCTGGAAAGTCATTCACTGTGCAAAACAACATGGCACGAAGTGTGAAGTTTTGTCTGGCGTAACCGTCATAAACCACTGTCCCCTGATTCCATAGCAATTTCAAATCGTCAATCAGCGGTGCAAGATATACATCGATATTATGTCCGGGTTGTTTAGGACCAGAAATCAACAATGATAACATAATGTATTTTCGCTTCATACACAACCACGAAGGAAGATTGTAAATAAACAATAGAACAGGCCAAGTGCTGTGTTGACTACTTAGAGTGCCGTAGGGATTCATCCCATCTGTACATAGCCCGAGTCTCAAATTTCGATTATCACTGGCAAAATCTTCAAATCTTCTATCGATAGTCCTCCACTGTGGTGAATCAGCTGGATGTCTCAGCTTATCATCATTTTTCCTTCCTTCTGCGTGCCATCTTAAATTTTGGGCATCTCTGACATTTGCAAACAGACGTTTGAACCTTGGTATTATGGGTAAATACCAAATGACTTTTGCTGGAGGACTTTTTTTCTTAGAATTGGATGATTGGCCGTCCTTATGTTTATAGCGTGACAAATGACATTTTGGACACTAATTCAAATGTTTATTCTCTCCTCTGTATAATACACAACTGTTTGGACATGCGTGTATCTTTTCATACTCCACACCCATAGGACACATCAACTTTTTTGCATCATAAGTGGATGTAGGAAGATTGTTATCATCTGGAAGCATGTCGTGGAATAGTTCTAGTATTGCCGTAAAACTCTTATCACTCCAGCCGAATCTTGCTTTCATATTGAACAAGTGTAGCACGGATGTCAATTTTGAAAATTTGGTGCATCCGGGGAACAAAGGGGACCGTGATGCGTCAACTAATCTTTGATATTCATCGGGCTTGTCTGTGAAATTATCCTCAACATCTTGCAGCATAGAGTTCAGTTGTTCAATCTTTTCACTATCATCGTTGATTTCAGTGTCACTCTGATCACACTCATTATTAGGAAATGTGGTATCATCGGTAACCTTTCTTGTTTCACTGTTCTGCTGGGTGGAAGTATGCACCCTGCTACTACCTTCTAAAGACTCGCCATGCAAAAACCATATCTTATAGTTTGGCATAAATCCACGTCGTGATAGATGAAATCTGATAGCATGTAGGTTAGGGAATTTGTTGCGAAGTTCGCACTGTGCACATGGACAGGGAATGTGAGTGTCGTTCATCCTTTTCTGATGATAGAGAGCTGCTTTGCAAAATTCATTTTCCACTTTCGATTCAAAATAATTCCCTCGCAGACCGTACATCCATTCACGGTCCATTCTACAAACAACCAGTCAAAATTTAAAAAATTTTAGAAAAAAGTGTTATAATGTATAATAACTTAACTAACATTTAAAATATTAAATATAAAAAATAACAATAACTAACCTATCTTCGGAAAAGGATATATTTCGATATGGTTCTCGCACGGCGAGTCTGTAAATATATATAATACGCTATCTTATATATACTACTTGGTTGTGTTATATGCATTATATATAATGTATATACACATCTATAATATATATTGTATACTACTTGGTTGTTATATGTATATACACATCTATAATATATATACTACTTATATTGGTATATATATATAAAATATATATAGTACATGTTATATTTATATATGTACATCTACTCAACTAACTAGCTACTAAATATAAATAAACTAACTACACAAACATTTTATAGAACACCTTGCTGGCATATAATTATTTTGTGGTTATTCTATCGTGTTATATATATATATAATCCTGCAACTAACTATTATATATAAATCAACAAATTATACAAACAATTATGCATGATAAATTGAAATTGATTTAGGTTGAAAAAAAAACTAACCGGTATTTGGAAGGACGAGGATCAAGCGGAAGCGGGTGGCGAGTGAAGACGATGAGAGCTAACGTGACTACTACTGCCAATCTTGTGTAGTATCTAAATGAAGAAAACACAGTACAATTGATACGTCAATTCACCAAGGTCGTTTACTTCTCAAAAATTCACATAAACAATGGTAAGATAGCAAAAAAACACTTAAATTGGTTAAATCATTTCATCGAACACCTTGCGAGCATATAGTTTATTTTCTAAAATTGCCCACATATTGTATTTCCAATCAAACCTATCAAGCAATTACACTCCAGAATACATATATCAATCAACAATTACATATAAACAACAAATTAGGACCCAATTCGACAAAATTTTACAAGTTTCGAATCGGAAAAAAAACTAACCAAATCTCTTTTAATTCAGGTTGGATTTTGGGAGCAGCAGACGGGGGTAGCGGCGCGACTAGGCGGCGGCGGCGACGGTGGCGTTAGAGCCTGGTGGCGCGGCGGCGACCAAGGAAGAAGAACGGGGCGATTTGTGGGCGAACTGGAGTAGAGAGGTCGAGGAAGAAGAGAGGTTTAGCAGAGCTTTGATAATGTCGAGTCGGGGCTAGGGTATTAGAAATAAGAGTGATTTTCGGCGGTTCCTATATACAACCGCCGAAAATAGCCAACTAAAATGACAATTTTCGGCGGTTGTATATAGGAACCGCCGAAAATCATGCTTCGATTTGGCTATTTTCGGCGGTTCCTATATACAACCGCCGAAAATTGTCATTTTAGTTAGCTATTTTCGGCGGTTATATATAGGAACCGCCGAAAATAGTATGACCCGACACACATTTTCGACGAAAATTTAAAAACCGCCGAAAATGGGGGGCCGAAAATGGCCATTTTTCTACTAGTGTGAGTCCATGTCTGACTTCATCAAGCGTTGGAGGAGAAAGGCTGCTGTCATGCATACCAAAATGAACGAGCAAGAGCAAATCCGCATGATAATTGAGAACATGCGAAAACAACACAACCATGAGCTTAAATTTATTTACTTTCCGAGTTCGGATATGTTGATGGGACAAGTCGGCATTCTAGAGGAAAGGATTCATAACTGCAGACTATATATTGTGAGTGGTCGGAACTGGTGTAATTAAAACAAAAGAAAAGAAATTAAAACTCAAAATAATAGTCGGGCTGCAAACAAATCCCGGTCGTAGTAGTATAGTAAAGTGTAAGCGACCGGATATCGAACCGTGGGACTTATAGTGAAATAAGTAGTACCTAAGCGTGTCACAAGAGGGGGGATTAATTGACTTGTTTCTGAAAAATGAATAACAGATTAATTTAGTGAACTGAAGTTGAATTAAACGGGACTCCGGGTTCAGGTTAATATGATTTTATTAATTGTGCTATCTCTACCGGTTTAATAAAATAATTTGGCAAGATTCCTGTTATTTTCTTAAGGTCCGATGAAAACTCATAAGAACTCGTTTACCTGTAATGCAAGGTCCGATGAAAACTCAAGCAAAAAGCGTGTAAACGGCAGAGGAGTGTGAGGAATTTTATTCTTGCAACTTGTATTAACTTAAACGATGAAAATAAGTTCTTACAGTTTTACGGCTTAATTAACCTGTCTGTTCGTCACCGATGAAATGAAAAACACATTTAGTAAGGCTTTTTAATAAATCGATGAAATTTATTAAAAAGGGAGCGTGATAAAACTTTAATTGTAACAAACTGAATTTATTTTAACCGGTAGAAATATATATTACACAACTAAACAAACCACAATTAAACCCTCGCCCAGAGTATATCCTCTTAGCCCGACATATTTAAGACAGAATAAGAAGTAGAGGAATACATCTGAAAAGATGTTTATTTCCGCTCCGCTATCTTATCTGCTAATATTTTTGATAGAGGTTGGACAGGATAACGGTATGAAGTGGAATGATTTATGGGATAAGATGTAGTATGGAATTTATGTGGATGAAATGAGTGATTTTGTGGAGAGTTTTATGGTATTTTTATGGAAGGAAAATGGCATAAGTTTGGGGTGGAATGAGATATGATTTAATGGAGGTTTGGAGGTGTATTTATAGAGAAATATAGGGTAAATGGGGTGGTAAGGCGGTGGTATTTGCGTGTGAAGAGATAAGGCTTTTATCTCTTCACACGGCTCCTTTCTAGCTGTCAAAATAGCAGTGTCCGGACCAGTGTCCGGACCAGTTGGTTCGGACGAGGTCGATGCTGCGCGGAGCGCGCGTCCGAATCAGTACGTCCGGACGAAAATTGTTTTGCCTCTAAAATCTTCGTTTGAGCTCCGATTTGATCCCCGTTTTTGCCTACGCGTTCGTCTCTTCGTGTACTTTGCTCCTAGCTTGGTTTTCCTCATATTTAACCAATAAATTTGTGAGATAATCAATAAAACTTAACTAGAGGAAAAACTAACCAAAGTGGAGAAATGAGCAAGAAAAGTGCTAATATAATATATGAAATACACCTATAAAACATGCTCATTTGGAAACTTATCACACCCCCACACTTATCTTTTTGCTTGTCCTCAAGCAAAACCATGTACCCAAGTAAGTAGGGAATGCTCAATACTAACAAATATTATTATGAAGGGTAGGATAAAGAGGTGAACAGTTCATGATCTTTAACTTATTGAGGAGTGTGATCTATCAACTGCTGGTGGCATAGGTGTGCTCAGGGTAAAAATAAAATATAGAGTTTCGGGGTATGATCTAAGGTACTTCAATGTTTCTTTTGTTTAGGTGACTCTGAGAACTTTTACCATGGCCAACTTCTCTCAAGAATGGACATTGAGGAGAAAACAAAAGGAAAAATAGATTCATACATTTGTTTCACTTTTGCATAAGGGATGAGAAAATGTAGGGATCACGCCTTTGTTTTTTAAGAACACTCAACTCTCTTTTGTTGGTTACCAATGGTGTCTCGCAAGTCCCTTGTTTTTTTTTTGGAGTTCGTAAACACCAAAAGGAGTGGTTTAAATTTGTACCATTTATCCCACAATTCATAATATTATTTATTTATAAAGAGAACAACCTATATTAGCAGGGTCCATAATTTTAATTTTTTGAACATATGCAAGATAAGCAGAGAGATTTAAACATTTTAAGCACAAAATGCCCTGAAAAAAAAAACAAGGGACTTGCGAGACACCATTGGTAACCAACAAAAGAGAGTTGAGTGTTCTTAAAAAACAAAGGCGTGATGCCTACATTTTCTCATCCCTTATGCAAAAGTGAAACAAATGTATGAATCTATTTTTCCTTTTGTTTTCTCCTCAATGTCCATTCTTGAGAGAAGTTGGCCATGGTAAAAGTTCTCAGAGTCACCTAAACAAAAGAAACATTGAAGTACCTTAGATCATCCCCCGAAACTCTATATTTTATTTTTACCCTGAGCACACCTATGCCACCAGCAGTTGATAGATCACACTCCTCAATAAGTTAAAGATCATGAACTGTTCACCTCTTTATCCTACCCTTCATAATAATATTTGTTAGTATTGAGCATTCCCTACTTACTTGGGTACATGGTTTTGATTGAGGACAAGCAAAAAGATAAGTGTGGGGGTGTGATAAGTGTCCAAATGAGCATGTTTTATAGGTGTATTTCATATATTATATTAGCACTTTTCTTGCTCATTAATCCACTTTGGTTAGTTTTTCCTCTAGTTAAGTTTTATTGATTATATCACAAATTTATTGGTTAAATATGAGGAAAACCAAGCTAGGAGCAAAGTACACGAAGAGACGAACGCGTAGGCGAAAACAGGGATCAAATCGGAGCTCAAACGAAGATTTTAGAGGCAAAACAATTTTTGTCCGGACGTACTGATTCGGACGTGCGCTCCGCGCAGCATCGACCTCGTCCGAACCAACTGGTCCGGACACTGGTCCGGACACTGCTATTTTGACAGCTAGAAAGGAGCCGTGTGAAGATATAAAAGCCTTATCTCTTCACACGCAAATACCACCGCCTTACCACCCCATTTACCCTATATTTCTCTATAAATACACCTCCAAACCTCCATTAAATCATATCTCATTCCACCCCAAACTTATGCCATTTTCCTTCCATAAAAATACCATAAAACTCTCCACAAAATCACTCATTTCATCCACATAAATTCCATACTACATCTCATCCCATAAATCATTCCACTTCATACCGTTATCCTGTCCAACCTCTGTCAAAAATATTAGCAGATAAGATAGCGGAGCGGAAATAAACATCTTTTCAGATGTATTCCTCTACTTCTTATTCTGTCTTAAATATGTCGGGCTAAGAGGATATACTCCGGGTGAGGGTTTAATTGTGGTTTGTTTAGTTGTGTAATATATATTTCTACCGGTTAAAATAAATTCAGTTTGTTACGATTAAAGTTTTATCACGCTCCCTTTTTAATAAATTTCATCGATTTATTAAAAAGCCTTACTAAATCTGTTTTTCATTTCATCGGTGACGAACAGACAGGTTAATTAAGCCGTAAAACTGTAAGAACTTATTTTCATCGTTTAAGTTAATACAAGTTGCAAGAATAAAATTCCTCACACTCCTCTGCCGTTTACACGCTTTTTGCTTGAGTTTTCATCAGACCTTGCATTACAGGTAAACGAGTTCTTATGAGTTTTCATCGGACCTTAAGAAAATAACAGGAATCTTGCCAAATTATTTTATTAAACCGGTAGAGATAGCACAATTAATAAAATCATATTAACCTGAACCCGGAGTCCCGTTTAATTCAACTTCAGTTCACTAAATTAATCTGTTATTCATTTTTCAGAAACAAGTCAATTAATCCCCCCTCTTGTGACACGCTTAGGTACTACTTATTTCACTATAAGTCCCACGGTTCGATATCCGGTCGCTTACACTTTACTATACTACTACGACCGGGATTTGTTTGCAGCCCGACTATTATTTTGAGTTTTAATTTCTTTTCTTTTGTTTTAATTACACCAGTTCCAACCACTCACAATATATAGGCTGCAAAATGGCGCCGTTGCCGGGGACTTGATTTAATCTAGTCCCTAAGCCCCGGTTAATTCACCTGTTATATTATAATAATCTGTCAATATTAACTTATAATAATCTAATTTCGGACATCGGACTTCTGATCTGACTTGGACATCTAACTTTGGACTTCGGACTTCTGACATTTTAATATTATTGTCATTTATTTCTGTCATTTCTTTCCATTGTCATTTCAATTCCATTGTCCTTTAATATTCCATTGTCTCTAACTACTAACTTATAATTTCTGTCATTTCGTTCCATTGTCATTTCATTCCATTGTCATTTCAATTTTCTGTCATTTCTTTCCATTGTCCCTAACTACTAACTTTAAATTTCTGTCTACTAATTCCGAACATTTTTATTAATTCTAACGTATAACCAGTTCTTTTCTCTGTTTTGAGTGGTGAATGCCTTTTACCAGGTCAAACAGCCTCCCAGAAAATATTAATAATCACACGGTTGGTTATAATCCAGAGATCGAGAGAACCTTTCTGCGTACCCTAAGGCAGAGACGAACTCAACAGAACATTACCGCCATAGTGATAGATTCTGACCCGGAAGCTAACATGGCATCTACACCAGCAACGGTTCGAAATATCAACAGGCCGTCTAACCAAGGACAACAGCCTGCTATCATCCTTCCTCACCTTAGCCCATCTGAATACGATGAGTGGCAGAAACTGAAGCCATATCATCAAATCAGATGTGTGAAAGAGTTGGGCATGTTCGATGGCACCAGTCCAGACGAAGCCCTGTTACATGTTACACAATTCTTGCAACATGCCAATAGTCTTACTGCGACCGACGCAGTACTCCAGTATGCAAGATTGTCATTATTCCCTCACAGCCTGACGGGAAACGCGAGCAAGTGGTATCATAGCCTAACACCAAGTACCATCGGTACATGGGACGACATGGCCACCAAGTTCTACGACAAATTCCTACCCCCGAGCCGAACATTGGAGATGATTGCTGAAATATATAATTTCAAGCAACCAGGGTCGGAGAATATTTGTGAAACTTGGGACCGTTTCAAAGGTCTATTACTTACTTGTCCTCACCATGGTCTGACGAAAGAGCAAGTATCACAATTGTTCTACAAAGGCTTGATCGGTCCGTGCAGAACAATGGTATTATCCTCCTTAGGGGCCGATATTCTGAAAAAGCCAGGAGCACAATTTCTGAATAGCATGGAGTCTCTTTGTGAAGAAATCAGAGACTGGGCCTCCGGTGGATCAAGGAGCGGTACTCCAGGTTTATACCATGTTGGGGAAAGTGATAACAAGTTTGACCAGCTGATGAAAAGCCATGAGCAACTCATGGAGAGCAATGCTCAGCAGGCAACAAAAGTCAGTACTCTGCAAAAAGTGGTTGAGCAGATGGCTATGAATTCCTACCCCCAGCAAGCTAAGTCGATGGTTTCCCGATCACCTACTACCCCTCCAGGCTATGCTCCTCTTTCCCAATCAACTCCAACTAATTCTTGTACGCAATGTTGTGGGCCTCATGACTATGAACAATGCCCCCAACTACAAGAATTAAAAGCAGCGGAGGAGGCAAACTACATCACCAACAATCAAGGATACAGACAACCTTGGCAATGTAACATGCAATCTAACCTTTGCTACTCAAACACAGAAAATATCCAAAACCCACATACCCTTCAACCGTCTCAAAATTACAGACCTTAGTCCAATTTCCAAGGAGGCCAAAGGCAATATCAACAACAGCCTTATGGCAATGAAGCTTCATCGAGTCGACCGACTCAACCTCCTTCGAATCCTGAGTCTGATATGTCTCAAATGCAAGAGATGTTTAAGGCGATGATGGGTAAATCCCGAGATACGCAAGAAGAGGTCGCAGCTCTGCGCAAAGACCAAAAAGCCTTGCAATCTCAGATTCAACAGTTACTCACTCAACAAAGGCCACCTGGTCAATTCCCTTCACAGACTAACCCCAATCCAAAAGAGCAAGCAAATTCAATCCTCATAGACGATGGCACATTCCAATCAACAAACTTGTGTGTCGTCTCCTTAAGGAGTGGAAGGGAACTCGAAACCAGAAAAGAAAAAGAAAAAGAAAATCATGAAGATGCCTATATCAATGTTGAAGAAACCATCAAACCAGCTTCACCTCCCTCAGAAATCCAAGTTCCTACTCCTGTTACTCCACCTCCATCTCGAGCTACCATCGACATCCCAACTTCCACTCATAAAAACAGTGAACTCCCATTTCCAAACAGAATGAAAAAGAAACACCTAGATGAGCAGTTCTCAAAATTCTTGAGTATTTTCAAGAAACTGACCCTCGACATACCTATACTTGATGCTTTGCAAGAGATGCCTAACTACGCCAAATTTCTAAAGGATCTCTTAACAATGAAGAAAAAGAAACCTGGAAAAGAGACAGTGCACCTCACGGAGGAATGCTCTGCTGCCCTTCTTCGAGCACTCCCTCCCAAACAAACAGATCCGGAAATCCCGTAATCCCGTGTTTTATAGGAGGAATGGACTGTGGAAGCGGTTTATGCGACCTGGGAGCCAGCATTAATATCATGCCTTACGCCACCTTCTTGAAAGTAAAAGGAGGAGAAATACAACCGGTTCCCTTCAAACTCCAACTAGCAGACAGATCAGAGATCAAGCCCATGGGAATAGTCCGAGATCTGGTAGTTGGAGTATCTCGCTTTATCTTTCCAGCTGACTTCGTCATTCTAGAAATGGATGACGATGTTGAGGTTCCTTTAATTCTAGGTCGATCGTTTCTGAGTACTGCCAAAGCCATCATTGACGTCCATGATGGGAAAATCACTTTGCGGTACGAGGACGAAACAATCGAATTCGACATGAAGAAAATGATGAAGAAAAGCTCTAACTTTTCTCCTCATGCTAAGACAGTGGGATTAACATATGATGAGGAGGAAGATGGCGATCTTTCTACAGATGAGGATATGTATTCCCTATCCTCCATCCCGAAAGCTGAAGCTGAACCACTAGAGCAAGTATTACTTACTTCTCTAGAAGAAGAGATAGAGGATCCGGAAGTCGACGCCATGCTGGCGTATATGGAAAAAGGAAAAACTGGTTATCTAGCTTACCGGTCACCAATCGAAGAACTCGACAGAAAACCTCAAAAATCAATTCCATCAATAGAACAACCACCAGAGCTCGAGCTTAAAGAGCTACCTTCTAAACTCAAGTATGCCTTCTTAGCTGAAGATGACCATTTACCTGTCATTATTTCCTCTTCTCTGAATTCCGGGGAGGAAACAAGGCTACTCGAGGTATTGAAGAAACACAGAACGGCGATCGGGTGGACTATTGCTGATATCAAAGGAATTGATCCCTCCTATTGCACACACCACATCTATATGGAGGAAAACTACAAGCCGATCAGGCAACCCCAACGTCAGCTAAACCCTAACCTAAAAGAGGTGGTTCGAAAGGAAGTTCTGAAACTCCTTGACGCGAACATCATTTATCCAATTTCTGACAGTCCATGGGTGAGTCCTGTTCAAGTTGTCCCGAAGAAGGGGGGCATCAAAGCTGTTATTAATGATAAGGGAGAGGCTATCCCTCAAAGAAAGATCACAGGTTGGCGCATGTGTATCGACTATCGGCGCTTAAACTTGGCAACCAGGAAGGATCATTTCCCTCTCCCCTTTATCGATCAGATGTTGGAGCGACTAGCAGGGCAAGAGTACTATTGCTTTTTAGATGGGTTCTCAGGGTATTTCCAAATTCCAATCGCACCAGAGGACCAGGATAAGACAAGCTTCACTTGTCCATATGGTACCTTTGCATACAGACGAATGCCCTTCGGTCTATGTAATGCCCCTGCTACCTTCCAGAGATGCATGCAAGCAATATTCGCTGATTTCATCGAACAGAGCATAGAAGTCTTTATGGATGACTTCTCAGTCTATGGCTCTAGTTTTGATAAATGCTTGGCACAACTTAACTTGATCCTAGGACGGTGTGAGGATACAAATCTCGTTTTGAACTGGGAGAAATGTCATTTTATGGTCAAGGACGGGATTGTCCTTGGACATAAAATATCAGCTGAAGGAATAGAGGTGGATAAGGCCAAGGTAGAGGTTATCGAGAAATTACCAGCACCAACTACTGTTAAAGACATCCGCGCATTTCTCGGGCATGCAGGATTTTATCGGCGGTTTATAAAAGACTTCTCAAAAATCAGCAAACCATTGACCGACTTGCTACAAAAAGATGCCCCGTTTCATTTTGATGAAAGGTGTTCAGCTGCTTTCCAAACTATAACACAAAAATTGGTGTCAGCACCTGTTGTCATACCACCTGATTGGTCTCTTCCGTTTGAGATCATGTGTGATGCAAGTGACTACGCCGTGGGGGCAGCTCTATGCCAGAAAAAAGAGAAAATTTTGAGAGTGATCGCTTATGCCAGCAGAACACTAAACGACGCCCAGAAAAACTATATGACCACCGAAAAAGAACTTCTGGCTATAGTTTTCTCCCTTGATAAGTTCAGGTCGTACTTATGGGGAAGCAAAGTCATCGTGCATACAGACCACTCCGCTCTCAAATACTTATTTACAAAACAAGAAGCCAAGCCTCGCTTATTGCGCTGGATTCTTCTACTTCAAGAGTTTGACATCGAAGTCAAAGAAAGAGCGGGAAATTGAATGTCGTCGCTGACCATCTCTCTAGGTTGGTGACTCCTACGGATAGTGTGCCTATCAACGAATTCTTCCCCGATGAGACTGTCTTCTCAATCACCAAGGTACAGGAGTCATGGTATGCGGACCTGGCCAATTATTTAGTCTCTGGAACAGTACCCTATGATCTATCCTACTCCCAGAAGAAGAAATTTCTTTCTGACTCAAAGCATTATTTCTGGGAGGATCCGTTTTTGTTCCGAGTTAGTGCTGATGGGTTGTGTAACACCCAATCCAAAGCCTATCGTGGTTATCGCAATCTGAACACTTAATCGAATACGTCGCAGCGGAAATAAACAACACCTGGATCTTGCCACGGTCTGATCGATAGAATATACCGGCTTAAATACTTACAATACTTATCCAAAAACACTTACCCAACTTAAACATCAACATTCTCAATACCACAACCAACCGAGTACTAGTATCTTATACACAATCCCCAAACTTACATCAGTTTAACATAAACAGTCGGGTGCACAGGCGCAACCCGAACTCAAAATAAAAGTCCCCACCTAAGTCTAACCGCTCCTACTCTCGTAGTGCGTCCTCATGGGCCTCTTACCTGCAAGTGTAAAAATAGCCCCCGAGGGGGTCAGCACGAATGCTGGTACACCCTCTCATGGCCCCCAAGCTAACGGGGCTACGACGACTAATTGTCGATAGCATGGAAATTGATTACATACACAAACATAATATGAAGTGCAATAACAATAACCACAGATGAACATATATAGTTCACAAGCAATGAACGACTCAAGCGTTCCCTTATCAAGTGGGTTAGTAACCCCCTCCTTAGTCCTCATTTCCTTAATCTCAGTTCCTTACCTTACCTTAATCTTAATCTCAATCTCAATCTTAATCTCAGTATACAAACCTTTCCTGGAAGGGATTGGTTGTATCTAATTCGAACCTGGGATTTAGGTGATCCCACCGCACCATCTTAATGCCACCTACTCTGGACGGGAGTCCAGCGTAGCTGAGCCGGCAACCGGCCCTAGGCTACAAGTCCGAAGACAAGTCCTTAAGCGGAGGGCGGATCTGATTCAGATACCGTCCCCCTTTTTCCTTAGCATGCATGACCGGAGATCGGTCCCGGGTTTCCTCACTCAAGTTCCAGTTAGTAAACATCTTACACACCATGTGCTAGCTAAGCCTTAACGGGCATTAACCAACAACCATCAACTTAACTCTTATTCTTAACTCAGTAAGTACTAAACTTGGTTAGTAACAATCTCAAGTCTCGCGGGTTAGTGTAAATATAACACAATCACAACGAGAACAATATAACCGGTTGCATGCTTTATCTTGTTTTAGTCATAGCAAATAAACAGATAGCACACAAGCCGAGGGACACCTCGTTAGCAAGCAGGTCACAAGAAGGATTGTACCGTTCACCGTCGATCGTTGTTTGACTAATCTTCTTCGGGGTCCCAACTCACAAACCTAAAACATTCATTTATTTTTAGGTTATTAGTTATTAGCACCTTACTTAACTCACTTAGTCCCTAAGGACTTCCATTCAATAACCTCTCAAGTCTTTACCACTTAGCTTACAACTTAACTTTAAACATTAAAACTTATACTTAAACTTAACTTAATTCCTTAAGTTCTTAGGGTCCTAATCATTACCACCCTACCAAAGGTATACCTTAATACCTAGTACCCTTCTTAGAATTTAAATTTTTTTTCTAAGTGTTAAGGGTCGACCGACCACCGACCGACCCTACCCCTGGGTCGGTCCATTACAGAAACTCTTCCGTCTCTTGAAACCCATCCGACCGACCCAGAGCTAGACCGACTGACCCAAACCCTCTGGTCGGTCCCTTACAGAACCCATTTTCCTACTTAACTTGCCCGACCGACCCAAGGCTAAGCCGACCGACCCAACCCTCTGGGTCGGTCCAGTCCAGAGGCATTCCGGCTGGCTTAACTTGGCCCGACCGACCCACAACACTGGGTCGGACCTGGGTCGGTCCTCTACAGAACTTCCTCAAATTGCCTCTTTCAATCCAAACTTCTCCTCATATATCCTAATATGTTATAACCTCATTTGGGCACTCAAATACTCCTTAAGCCCTCCTCAAAAACACATTAAATCATTCACCAAGATACACCTTAGTCCTTATGCATTTTCCTTGTAATAATGCTAACACTTGTAATGCTTTCCTCTAGGTTTCTAGGTGGTGGTTCATACCTAATGTAACCACTATGCCAAATGTTTCTTCACCACTATAACATCATCTCCCAAGCATCTCTCACTATCTAAAACTTTTAAGCATTTACTAAAAGTTCCTTCACAAGTTTAAACTTCCATCATCAACACATTATTCCTTATTAGTGTGCACCAACATTTGCCTAAGTCCTAAACACTCGAATACATTCTCTTGATTCCTAAAATTTCCATGGTGATACCTAAGTCATCATAAGTCATTAAAACACCTTAACTTCACCCTTTTTCATCAAGACAACCCATAGAACATTCCTAGTACTTCCTTAGTCATTAAATTCCCTTAGGATATCTTAAACACTTAAACTCTCCTTTAAATTTTGCCATGGGTTCTCTAGTATATAGTACTTCCTAACAAATGGTTTTTCTCCATCAAACAACCAATACCACACAAATTCTCATCACAACACCTTAACACCCAACTTGCACTAAAACTTCACCACATCATCATTAATGCTTAAACTTAAAATGCTTGGCACTTAGGCCTTAAGTGACAATAATCTTAACCACTGAATTTCCACATATATATGCCTTCAACCTGCGAATACACTCAACAAGGCTCCCATTGAAATAAAATGCTTCTTATACTTCACCTTGATATTCTTAAACTATCTCTTTTTCTCATTTGCTCCTAGTCACAAGTTCACAAGTATAGTCATTGTTTCTCCTAGGTTTTATATAACCTTCCCAATATAAGCTCTACACTAAACTCATCATACATCTAAATTCCATTCCCTTAAACAACAAGACATCTTAAGGTAAGTATTTACCTTGTTTTCACACAAGCTTAAAAGCTTTTCTCCTTAGGTTTTTCTTTGTTCAATCTCGGTCACCAATGTGTGTCTCCTTGCCAATGTTCTAACCAATATCCAATGACTCCAATGAGTACTAGATAACACATTAACCCTAAGGAACAAACCCTAGGTTAAAAATATGCTTTAAGGTATTAATGTGATTATTTTACCTTGGTTTTCTCAAGACAAACTTGGGTATGAAGCAAGAAGGACCTCCTCTCTCCTTTGAAGAGTAGAAACAAGCTAGAACAAGGCATAAACATGGAGTCCCATGAGTATATATTTTCGGACATGTGAAGAAAATGGTGGAAACCTAGATTTTCTTACACTTTCTTTACCTTAAGAGAATGGAGATGCCAATGGAGTCTCCAAACTTGAATTTCCTCCTCAATGGTGGTTTGACTTGGCACCAAATGAAGCTCTTGAAGTTTTGAAAGATAGAAAGGAGGAGGCTTGAGCTAATAAGAAGAGTATGTATTTTGTTTTGGATTTGGAGCTAAATGAGCAAGATGTGTGCGCAAGAGAAGGGGAGCTAGCATGGAGATGAGCTTCTACGTTAATGGAGAAGAGAAAGAGAGCAAAAACGTGTGAACAAGGAGGAATGAGAAGTGAGGAGAGAGGTAAGTAAATGTGTGATATTTATATCTTAAAAGGTGAATAGTACTTTTACTTTATAACTTACTATTTTGCTTTCTCTTTACTTAGCTAATAAGTGGTGGTGAGTCACACTTAAAGAAACCGGCCCCCTTTATGAATGAGGGTAATTAGTCTTTGTTGACCAAATGTCTCACTTATATAGACTTATGTTATAAACTAGCTTAATTAATTCACTATTCATCAAAACAAGGCACATTGTTGTGAAATTTTTGATTTCCCATTGATATAGACCTCCAAATGTGATACTATATAGTACACATATTAATTAAAGAGTAATGATGGACATTTAGCCATTCAAAACTCATTTACAAGACAATTTTTCAAAAACGTGCTTTAAGACTCCTTAAAGCACATTTTGTGTTTTAACTGTTTTCAAGCTTGGTTTTCTTTGGTAATTGACTTAAAATGACCATTAGGATATTACTAAGGTCTTAGAACAATATTTGGGTACTCTCCCATGTCTCTCCAAGCTTAGAGCACGTTTTTGCTTAAAAATGCTCTTTTTGGTGTTTCCTTATATTTCTTTGATTAGAAATGTTTCTTATGTTTCTAAGGCATTATTTAGCCTCCTTATATCTTAGTTTATCATTTAACACCATATCTAAGTTTGGGGTATTTCAATCTACCCCCCTTAAAAGAACTTTGTCCTCAAAGTTCACACATGTGCTTAACCATTCACGGTACACAGTTCTCTTAATCTTAATACCACATCTTATATTCACATTCATACATCTCAAGACTCAAGGTCAATCTCAAATACAATACATAAGTATTATACAAACTCAAACTTACACCGAAGTGTAGCAACTTACACAAATCCACATCTTAAACACCAAACAAACGACAAACATGATCGTTTCCTAACTCAAAAGCGAGGAAGCTCTACCCCCTTAAAAAGGGTACGCCCCGTACCCTATACAGACGATCTAGTCAGTAAATAAAGAAGGGTACTTCGCCCTCATCTTATCCTCTAATTCCCACGTGGCCTCTTCGACATCCTGGTTAGACCAGAGAACCTTCACCAGTCGCACTGACTTGTGGCGAGTGTCCCTAGTCTTACTGTCCAAGATTCTCTGAGGAGTCTCCACGGATCTCATATTTGGTTCTAAAGTCAACCTCTCAGGTTCTAACACATGGGAGGGGTGGTGCATGTATTTCTTCAGCTGTGAAACATGAAAAACATCATGCACTTTACCCAGCTCAGCAGGTAAATTCAACCTGTAAGCAACCGGGCCCACCCGCTCCGTAATCTCATAAGGACCAACAAATTTCGGGCTTAATTTGCCCTTCTGCCCAAACCTGAATACACCCTTCATCGGTGATACTCGCAGAAATACCCGGTCGCCCACTGCGAACTCCAGGTCCCGTCGTCGAACATCAGCATACGACTTCTGCCTATCTTGAGCAGCTTTCATGTTCTCCCTGATTTGCTGACTTCACTTCAGCCTTAACTTGTTCTAAGTACTCTGGTCCTATAATGACCGTCTCACTCGACTCATCCCAGCAGAGCGGTGTACGACATGGTCTACCGTACAACGCTTGAAAAGGTGCCATCTTGATCGAAGCGTGATAGCTGTTGTTGTATGAAAACTCGATCAGATGCAATCTGTCAATCCAACTGCCCTGGAAGTCTAAGGCACATGCTCTCAGCATGTCCTCGAGTGTCTGAATAGTACGCTCAGTCTGACCATCTGTCTGAGGATGGAACGCGGTACTCAGCTTGAGTTCTGTACCCAACGCTTCTCTGGTAGCTCTCCAGTACCTCGAAAGGAATCTGGTATCTCTATCTGACACTATGGTCTTTGGTATGCCGTGATGCCTCATGATTTCTTTCTCAAATAACTCAGCTAATTTGGTCACCTTCCAAGTATCCTTCATCGGTATGAATCGGGCTACTTTGGTAAGGCGATCCACCACCACACCACCCATATCATGTTAGACCTCCCTAGCAGGTGGAAGCCCAACTACGAAGTCCATGGAGATATCATGGAACTTCCACTCCGGAACTGGCATCGACTGTACCATTCCGCCCGGTCGTCTGTGCTCGAATTTCACCTTCTGGCATGTGAGACACCTCAAGACGAACTCGGTAACATCTGTCTTCATCCCCGACCACCAGAAGTATCTCTTCATGTCTTTATACATTTTAGAGGCTCCCGGATGGATGGAAACTGAAGAACAGTGTGATTCTCTAAGTATACGGTCTTTCAGATCCGTGTTACCTCGTGGTATGCATAATCGGCCCTTAAGTCTGATCAGATCATCATCATGAAGTCTGAAGTCGTATTTCTGACTCTCAAAGGTACCATCTGTCAGCTTCTGTCTGACCTCTCTCATATACTCATCTGTCCTCTGAGCCTCTCGCACCTCATCAACCAAGCTGGAGAAAGAAACTAGCGAATGGAGTGAGTGTGCTCGACGGCTCAGGGCATCTGCTACAACATTGGCCTTCCCTTCTTTGTATTGGAGGTCAATGTCATAGTCTTTCAGAAATTCTAACCATCTCCTGTCGAAGATTTAACTCCTTCTGAGTGAATATGTATTTCAAACTCTTGTGATCGGTGTAGATCGTGACACTAACCCCATATAAGTAGTGGCGCCATATCTTCAAAGCGAAGACTACAGCTCCCAGCTCTAAATCATGTGTGGGGTAGTTCTCCTCATGTTTCTTCAACTGGCGTGAGGCATATGCCACCACCTTGCCATGTTGCATGAGCACGCAACCCAGCCCTCTGCCGGATGCATCACAATAAACCTCAAAGCCCTCTGTACCGTCTGGAATGGTCAGTACCGGTGCAGTGGTCAGTGAGTCCTTCAAGCGCTGAAATGATCTCTCACAGTCATCTGTCCACAGAAATGGTGCATCTTTCTTCATCAGACTGGTCATCGGCTTCGCGACCTTGCTGAAATCTCTAACAAACCTCCTGTAGTAACCTGCCAGACCGACCGAGAAAGCTCCCGGATGTCGGTAACAGTCTTCGGCCTTGGCCAGGTACGTACGGCATCAATCTTTGCTGGATCCACTGCGATCCCAGCATCTGAGATGACATGACCTAGGAAAGAGACCTGGTCAAGCCAAAACTCACACTTGGAGAACTTAGCATATAGCTGGTTCTCCCTAATATTTCCAACACCCTCCTCAAATGTTCCTCATGCTCAACCTTAGACTTTGAATATATCAGAATATCATCAATAAAAACCACAACCGACTTGTCCAGCTGCTCCCGGAACAAGCGGTTCATCAGATCCATAAACTTCGCCGGTGCGTTCGACAAACCGAACGGCATCACTGTAAACTCATAGTGGCCGTATCGTGTCCGGAATGCCGTCTTCTCAATGTCTCCCTCCTTAATGGCTATCTGATGATACCCCGATCTGAGATCAATCTTGGAAAACACAGATGCTCCCTTCAACTGATCGAACAGATCGTCAATGCGGGGTAGTGGGTACTTATTCTTCACTGTCACTGCATTCAGCTCTCTGTAGTCGATGCAGAGGCGGAGACTACCATCCTTCTTCTTCACGAAGAGGACTGGCGCTCCCCATGGTGACACACTTGGTCTAATGAATCCTTATCCAACAAATCTTTCAGTTGTTCTTTTAACTCAGTCATTTCTGCCGGAGCCATACGGTATGGTGCTTTGGCTATCGGTCCGGTACCAGGTAGCAGCTCAATGGTGAACTCTACCTCCCGAGTGGGTGGCATGCCGGGCAGTTCCCGTGGAAATAAGTCGGGGAACTCCGACACTACCGGTAAGTCGGGGTCGAACTCAGGGTCTCTCTCTATGTCCTGTACATAGCAGAGGTATACTTCTTCCTTTCTCCTTAATTCTCTATGCATTGCCATGGCGGTGATGATCTTAGTCGAAGGCTCTCTGGGCCTCTGGCGGTATGATATTGTTACCCCAAGGACTCCTGAGCAGCAATCTATGCTCGGCGCAGAGGATACGTCCCTTGTGCCGCTCCAACCAGTTCATCCCGAAGATAACATCAAATCCTAGCTTACTGAACTCAATGAAACTGACTGGGAAGTCTTCCCCTTAATTCTGATGGTGGCTCCTCGGTAGTAACGAGTGCAACGAACCTTCTCCTTAGACGGGAGCGTAACCGTGAAGTCGGGTAGCTCATCAGCGTCTAGCCCCAACCTGCTCGCAAATGATGCAGAGACAAAGGTATGCGAGGCCCCTGAGTCGAAGAGAACTGATGCCTCAATCCCATTGATCGGAAAGGTGCCGGTGAGGATAGTACCGCTAGCGTCGGCCTGTGCCTCTGTGAGTATGCTTAGTGCACCTTCCGTACCGAGTCCATAACCTAATTGTGTTCACAAGCTTCATGAGTATTGATGGTATAACAAGAGTCGTAACAATTTATATGAACAACACTGTTATTTTATTCATGACCATCCTGTTTACAACATGTGCTTCAATCTTACATCTCATTTCTCATCTCATTCTAACATTACATGGCTAATATTGTCTAAAGGTTAGGTTTAATCTTCCTGGTCTCATATGCGTCGCATTGATTACTGCTGACGGTGCTGTATTCAGCTTGATTCTCTTAATCCCATGGTATAACATCCTTGATTCTCCTCCCAAAATTAATACATCACCTGACTTAAGTACTATCTTATCTGCACGGTCCGCACGCTTCTGCTCGCCGTATAAAACTCCGCATCATCTCCAATGGACCAAGACACTACGGGTATCCCTCTTTCGAGAGACTCCGTTGTCTCGTCCTTATCCTGGTGTAGTCCCAGTTTCCCATCTTTTTCGTAGAAGTTTACAATGCAAATGTCTGGCTGGATGTCTGGAATCGGTTCAGCTTCCAACTGCTGAGCGATTTCCACGACTTGTGTAATAACTGGATGGAACTCTTCGGGTATTCCCGGTGGTGAGACTCCATCTTGCTCCCTCATGGTTTGGTAATTCTTGGCATACGGATTCCAATCCTTGCCCAAGCTCATCATCTTTAATTTCATCCTTGCTCCCCCTGGGTACTCCGGTGTGTAAAAACCTCCCGGTCCCATTCCTAGTTGATTGCATCTCCTGATGATGGCTATTTGTGCTTCGGGTGTCAGGTATCCCCTTAATAAAATCATACCTGGGCGGATAACCTGACATTGTTCGGTTGGAAAGTGTGTGGTTTCGATGTCGGTGTGCTCCGGGTTAGATGTAGATGGTATGGGTAGCAGATGTTGAATCTTCCTAAAGTGGTAGTAGGTTATGTCTTACTTAAGTTCTAATCTCATCTTATTCTTACTTAACTCATATATTTCACCAAACATGCATGATAATGCGGTAAGCAGGTAGTTTTATTACTAAATGGTTATAGTGGTACCTGGCCTCGATGAGGGCTCAGGCTCATCGTCCCGGTCCACCATGTGTAGAGTGGGCCCCGTCTTCTGGGTCACCCGTGGGTTCTTGTCCGCCGGCTGCTGCACTTTCCTCTGACCGTCAGATCCAGCTCCCTGATCGGTCTTGCCCTTGCCCCTGGTATCGGGCCTATAGGCTCTGCTAGCAGGATTCCGGTAACACTCATAAGCTCGATGCCCGTAGACACCACAGAAGTTGCACTCCACCTTATTCCCCTTACAGTCGAGCCCGGGGTGGTCCTTGTGACACCATCTACAGATGAAGCGTCGCTGGTAGCCACCACCGGCTCCCCTCTCAGTCTCAGATCCTGATGATTCACATTGTCAATTCTCATATCTCAAACGGTTACTAATTTATTTCTTAACTCATTCATATCAATTTTTCCTCACCCTTTGGCGCCTTAGAGCGCAGTGGTGTAGCTGCAATAGCATAGGTCAGCTTCAATGGCTCTTCCGAAGCCTTCTCCTTTTCCTCCT